>QKMV01003709.1:0-11101 GCA_003287335.1 Lednia tumana
GGCGCGGGCGGAAGCGCCGGCGTGACGGCCTTGAGCGGGGGGGAGAACGGGCCAGCGCCAACCTCGTTGACAGCCTGCACACGCACCCGGTAAACGCTCTCCGGCTGCATCGACTCTAACTCCAAGCTCAAGCCCTGCAGGAACGCGCTAGTTTTTAACGATCGATTACCAATTGATGTTGCTATTATTGTTGGTTATTATTCATAGTTTTCACGAGGATAACTGCTGCCATCTTTGGGACAAAGCTGTTTTGAAATTTACAAATTACAAAGCCACATGTTGACATACATGCTAAATAAAAAATAAACTTTGCAATATTATAAATATAATTTTGAATGAAGTACTTAGTTTAAGAGCTGCCTGTGGCTCAAATATGGCGGCATATTCTGCATTTTATTCTGTATTTAATACATATATTCTGCATTTACGGCCGTGTTCCTTGTGCAAACTACGAATGGATAAATCTAGCTCTGCCTCGAAGCGGGCCCCGAATCTCACCATGGCTTTGACGAGTGGTCGGTCGCCGACGTCGACGTTGTAGTGTAGGATGGGTGAGCCGTGTTTCGCCGGTTCCTGCCACGACAGCGACAGACTGGTGGGTGTGGCTGTGTATCGTGGGAGGAGTACGGCGGCGGGGGATGAGGGGGGAGTTGTAGCCTCGCTCGGTCCTGAGTAGCCACTCCAGCCCGCACTGTTGCACGCCTGGCCGCCACCGGAAACAAACAAATATTAGCCACACGAGCACACAAATAACGGGGATATTCAGAAACCAGGATACCAACTGAAAGCAAATCATGCTTGGGTGATGCTGATAAATTTTCAATGAAAAAATGTCTGATTGGTCTCGAAATTCAGCTCTGGTCATTCGGATTGCATCATACGCAAAATTTGAAGAACTGCGGTTCGAGTCTCTCACCTTTCAGACATTTTTGAAGTGAAATTATTATTTATTAACGGGAATATTTGTAACACAAGGATCTGATGGCAAAAATTTTAATTACAATTAGATATATTTGGAAGGAAGGAAGCAAAGCTTTAAAAATTTGCATACAAACGGGGATACAAGCCCAGGACCTCTTGATTTCTGCAAGAGTGCTCTACCACTGAACTATTCGCGCACACAATCCCGCTTTGCCGCAAAGGGTAAGAGCTCTGTAAAGCAAAGAGGCTGAAGTAGGGTTGTTACAAGCTAGGCTTTACTGGATGGGAGCTTCAACCAGTAAGTAAAGGATGGGAGAGGGAGCTATTCAGAGCCCAAACCCAATCCGGCAAAGCAAGACCAAATGTGGCCAAATATCTCAGTTGTAGACCACTCGACCGAACATCGACAGATTCCAGATTCATATCCTGCTTTGGTTGAACATTTTTCCTGCTTTACTTCCACCCATCACTTAAGTTCTGGCTCCCATCCAGGAATGCCAAGTCCCAATCAAATTCTACTAATCAACAAGAAATTGAGCTGACAAGGATTAAACTTTTAAAGCCAATTACACGGCTAGTTAAAACATATATTAGTTAATATTCTTAAGAAATAGAGCTATTTAGCTCGTAGGAGTCGAGCGTAGGCGACGCACCTGCAGTCTGTAGTAGTATGTGGATGCCGGGGCGAGTGCCTTGGCGTCGAAGGAGTTGCCCAGCCCTTGGAACAGGGTGGCGAACGCGCTGCCGTCAGCACTGGCACTCATCTCGAGGCGGTACTCCGTGATGGGCGCGCCATTGGTAGCCGGCTCCGGCCACGAGAGCTGCACGTGGTGGGGGGAGCGGCACGTCGCGCCCGGAGGGGAGGGGGTGGAGGGGGCAGCGGCGCCGCTCGTCACTTGCAGCGGCTCCGACCACGCTCCGCTCTGGCGGAAATACGCGGGGCAGTAATTTTAGTCGATTGTTTGACATTGTACAAGGACACTGTATAGTAATAAGTAATAAATAGCACACCAAGGGATTCACTCACAATTAAAACAACTGTTATCTATAGTCCAAGCCCGTTGGCACACTACAACCAATATAAATAAACTAGGAAAACGTTATGCATTTGTGTGCCGTGCCGAATAAGCTTGCAGCGATTTCTCGGGCATGACAAATCGTGTGACAGATATAATGTTTGAAATACTCCCAGCAACCTTGTTTTATAAAATTCATCAATAAAAGCAGATGCTTTGTGGTCCGTATAAGTGATGCAAATGAGTTTTATTATTAAAACCTGCCCCTGGCTTTCCATGTTAAATCCACCAAAAAATCAACAAAAAAAAAACTTTTGTGCGATAAGAGATGAAAGGAGGATGCTTCTATCTTGAATTCTCTCTTGCTCCCTCTAATGAGATTTACGTTAAAAACCTTTAGATCGAGCTAAAGTGCTAGTGTTTTCGTTTTGACGCCCCACCGTGCCAATAACGTGAGAAGGGACACTCACCCCCACTTTGTTGGCGGCTCGTAGCTGTAGCACGTAGGTCTGGCCGGGCTCGAGGTCCGAGACCAGAGCTTCAAGGGCGGTGCCCTTATAGGCCTGCCTCTGCGTCTGATCAGGGAAGGTCAGCGACAGCTCGAACTCAGTCACCGCGGAACCTCCGTCGTACGCCGGGTGCACTGGACATGACACAACAGACGTTCATCAATCGATACTCTCGCAGTCTACTCTTCAACGTTTGATTTGGAAACAAGGGAGGGCAAATCACTAGAAAGTAAAAGCATCATCGACAATCTCCTACTGAAGAAAGTTTGAAGCCCAGCGTTTTCAAGTGCATAGTTTCTTTCGACTTCACTGTTTTATTTTCTGGCACGCCGCACTCCCTCTTATTTCCAAATCAAATGTATTCAGCCTTTTGGCACACATTTTGATCACATTCTTATGTTTCTTGATGAAAAACCCCTCATATTAATCTCAGAAAAGCCACAAAACAAATGTAGGTGCAGAGATTTCACACAGACATTCAAAAACTCTACCAGTCTTCCACTTCTTTTCTTTCTGTCATTTCTCTCCACCTATTATGATCCCACCGACTTCTTTCTGAATCAACTTTTAACCACAATCACTCGGCCCCTCTCACTTATATTCCTCGATATAATCAATCTATTTAACATTCAGCAGCCTGATATTGAATTTTCAATATATATTTTTTACTGTCATTGCTATAAAAATTTTTGCATAGACGTAACAACTCGAGCTACACAAACTTAAAAAAGCCAGCTAGCGATGTCTGGCACTCAATCTTCTTCCACTTCATTTTGATCAGTGCCTGCACCTTCAATATCCTTCAATTCTACAAACGTTTAATGAAAGGGCAGAGGCTTTCAGAGCTGTTGTTAGAAGGCATGGTGTTTATATGTTGACGCGCTCTGTTTGAAGAGACTTTCGGCCCTAAAATTTATAAACATGCTCTAGGGCCGAAATTCTGAAAGGGCCATTATATTATTAATATGTTTAGGGCAGGAGTTCTCTTGAAACACGGCGCTGCAAGGTATAAAAACCATGCTAACCGTGTCATCATTTCCACATCCAGGCCGCGCTGTGGCAGGTACTCACCCCACTTGAGTGCGAGGCTGTTGGCACGAGGCTTCCCGTGCAGGCGTGGCGGCTCGCATGGGCCGGGGCAGACAGCTTCGGTGGTAATGTGCGTCGGCTCCGACCAGTCGCTCGTGCCGCCCGCGCTGGCGCAAGATACGCGGACCTGGTAGCCTGTGCCCGGCTTCAGCCGGTCGCACATGTGCTCTGTGTCCCCGCCTTGGTAGATGCCCTCGAAGCCTGCACCAACCACATAACCACGCTCGTTGTTACGGGGTTTGAAATATTTTGAAAATCGAAAACTGGGTGTTCAGAAACCGATCCAGTTTTTTGGATCCACAGATCAGGATCAAATCCTCAGCACCGTTACACTTGTACTGGGATTTGGTTGTAGACTTGAGGGTTCACAAAGGGCAGCTATCCGACACCGCTTTGGATCAGTTTCTGTACATGCAAGAAAATTTTAGAATTTTCACATTTTTAACAGACTTTAATTGCTAAAATATTCACATTTTATCATGTTTTTTTTTTAAAGCTGAGCAGCATTGTTAATGCATACAAAAATACCACTTTCACTTTTTATTTCAAAGCAAAACCCCGAGTTTTTAAATTTAAAAAATCTGTATTTTTTAATGTTCATAACATTCACAGTAAACCCTGTTTTTCTTATCAGGATGCTTGATTTTCTACAATTTCTTCACCCCACCAGTGACAAGGCCGGAGACTCACCGTTGCCGCTGTCCAGCTCCAGGAAGTATTTGGTAACGTTGGATCCGCCGCGGTCCGAAGGCGGCTCCCACTTGACTTTGAACGATTGGGAGTGCACGCGGCCCTTGACGACGGGCCGTGCCTGCTGGCCAGGCCGTTCGGGAAGCGTTCGGTAGACCACCTCGTCTGACCAGCGGGACGCTCCTTCCTCGTTGGCCGCACGAAGCTGGAAACAATGCCCATCAACCATCAGCAAAAGCACGTACAACACGCTTACGCATCCCTAGCTGTGACGGTCCTGCTGTTGTAGGCTGTGAGTAGTGATGTGAAGAGTTAATATTACCACCCTATCAATAAAATTCAAAATTACGGAAACATGTATTTTCCAAAAAAATATGGTGGTATTATGGATACTTAAGATGGTAGGTGGAAGAACGTTTTCCAATGGTGACTTGCCCTAGCTAGGCAGCAGTAACCGTGAAAAGTTTGGACGAGGTTTGATATTGCCATCTACAGCTCTCAGCCCCTACCATATTGTACAATTCTGAAGTCAGTTTAAAGGGTTTATCATTTTCCCAAGTAGCAAATTGTTTGCCTAATTGTTTTCCTAAGTACCATACGCAAAAATTTTCATTAATGGGTCAAGTCTGTCAACAATTCACGAAGGTGTGCTAGTGGAAACATAGTTCAGTAGTAAAGGGGTTAACAAGTCTGTAAATCAGTATCCAGGCTGGATTTCCATGTACGTCAAACAACAGTCACCGAAGGGGTGGGACTCACTCGGAACTTGAAGTCTGCGTGCCTTCGCAGTCTGTCGCAGAGGAAGCTCGTCTCCTTGCCGTTGTAAACAGGTAGAAAGCCGTGGCCGGTCTCCTTGTCATCCATCTGCAGCAGGAAGTCTTGGTCCGAGGCGCGCGCCTGCCATGCCAGGTGCAGGCCGTGTGTTGACGCCTCCTTCAGCACCGGCATGTCGGGCTGGCTGGGCGGACACCCGGCCGTCGTGTACGTCATCTCCTCCGAGTACGCACTGAAAGCAAACGCCAGGGACCGTCAAAGCTTTAACCTTTAGGCTGACCTAGCCACGGAATCCTGCACTGATTGATTATTCGATAAGCTCCAAAAGTCATATCCTGATTTCTAGCCATAACCTTCAGATGTAACAGATGTTTTCAATATGTATGCCCCACAATTTAAAATTCTCTGCCAGTTCAAGTCACTTCATTACGCCTATAATAAATACCGCTCGTTTCATCATTTATCTGGCTTGTGCAGCTTTTTCCTACCTGCCAACATTATTCTCTACTGAAGGGAAGTACAACACACAATAATAATGGATGGCAACAGAAGAGGCCTATTTTGACATATGTACTGTGTATACTTATTGTGTACTGTGTAAGAATTGTATTGTAATTGTAATAGCATCATGTAATCATGTACCTTTATATATTGATGATCCACATATTACGAAACTGTAATCTACTTGGTAAATTATACATAAAAAGTAAACTGCTTAGTTTGTGCTAATGTGCACTAATGTGCTCATAGCAGTGAAGGGTTAACTGATAAGTTTCCTTCTACCAGAAGGTTGAAAACTAGGATAAATATTGAATTGACATGTGTTATTAAATCTTTACTACCTATAAATATTACTTTAGATAATCACTACATCATCATTACACAACAATCATTGACCATAAACCTTACTATCTTATTATTTATAATAGCACTGATTGCTACTCTCTAAACAACACTTAACAAATTAATTCAATACAATCTCATTTAAGCACTCTTAATGCAGCCACAAGAAAAAACCTATATAAATGAACTTTCAAAGTTGTAAACACACATCTATTCCATTCTATTTTAAAAAAGAAATCCTATAGACATGAAGCAAATTTTGTAAGTTGAATTAAGTTCGTTCGTTTGCTCTATGGTAGAGCGAGAATTCAGATCCATATATCAACTCCGCCCTTTTCAGTAACACTTGACGAAGGCTCGGCATTTGAAAGCCCCCCATATGCTCTGTAGAAGTTGCAGAGCCCATAGTTACATTTAATAAGTAAGACCCCTTCACTTAATTAAGAAACACTTTGAGCAGGCATTGACAAACAAGCAAGGTGAGTATGTAGAAATTTGTGATTTTGTTTTAATTGTTTACATTGAATAAAATTATTTCCTTTGAAGCGTTGCTAGCTCTGTTTGCTTACCTTTTCCCACACTCGTTGACAGCAGCCAGCCTGAACTTGTAGCTTGTCTCCTGCTGCAGCTTTATGACGTTGTGCTGTTTGCCGCGGCTCTTGTAGATCTCGGCGTAGCCCTTCCCGTCGTCACATTCCAGCACATAGTGCGCAATCTGCGACCCGTTGTCCAGAGGAGCGTTCCATCTATCGGACACCGAATGAACGGGACGGTTACCACTAGCTTCTTTTACCAAGATGACTGTGGTTTTAAAAATTAACAAGGTAATATTCATTGAAATCCTCCTGGTTAAGAAATGGTATTTATTACAAAATTTTGCAAACATAAAATTGCTTTATTGCTGGAAAACCTGAAGACAACATTGTAATAAATACAAATTCTGAAGTGAGAGTTCAATCAAAAAGTCTTTAATAAAAAAAGTATAAGGTACGCTAGTTTCTTGGGCTAGTTACCATTAGCATGGTTGTAAATCAGCGCAAGCTTTTTACGGGTTTGCTCTGTTTGGAGTTTCTCAGTCTTGGCATGGCTCTATTTAGGGCCAAAAAGTAACTTCCAGTAGAGAAAATCCGTTCCCCCATCAACCTTCACCTCTAAAACTCTTTGGGTATAAGGATCCAATTTTTATTGACTAGGATCCCTAGAATTTCGAATGTTTGCAGAATGATAACCAGGCATTCAATGAAAAAATCGTGAAGTAAACAACAGCGAGCAACAAATGAAACAATGAAATTTTCCCATGGAAGCTACTTCTGTATGGAAGCACGTAGCCTCTAACAACTTAATGGTTTCCTTATTTATTACTAAGTCTCAACCCCAAACAGCACACAGAGCGTATTTATATGAAAAGTAAAGGAAATTGATTTTTAAAATTAGCACCATTCATTTATATTCAAGTGGAAATTTAAAAAAACTGCCCTTAGGTTGAGGTTACCTAACAAGAAACTAAAATACATCTCATACAAACGGGCTTTTCAGTTTCAACACCAAGGGTCAATTAAGCTAACCATCCATTGAAGCAAACTAAATTCATCAACAACCAATTAATGAAACTCATGTAACGATATGCCGCAAGCTGTCAAGCAAAGTTTCTTCACAAGACGAAAATTCGCAACAGATGATGGCGCCAATGTGGCCCACTGCCTGTTCCGAGCCACGACCTTGGCGGCCCCGCACAAGCAGCTAACTGAACTTTGCTTAAACAAACGGCAAGTCTTGGCCAGGCCGCGAGCTGAACACAGCACAGGCCGGCAAGCCGCTGTGTGCGGTGTGTGTGTGTACCTGAGCTGCAGGTTGGTGCGAGTGCGTGTGGTGAGCTTTGGCGGTTGCGGCTGGTCGGGCTCGCACGCCGGCGTCGTGAACGTGCTCGGGTCTGACGGCGAGCCTTGGATCTCTTCCAGATGCACCTGCACACACGCCGAGTACTCTGTGCCCGGCTTCAGATCCTGAATCCTGGAAACACAACCCGGAGCAAGACACGGTTAATACGGCATCATAACGACACAACTACAACAACCACGCTAATCCCGGATCGTAACATAACCACAGCAAACATGGATATCCTTGCAAATGATAATGTTTGGGATGTTCCAAATGGCTAGAATATAAATATTTGAGAAAATAAGTTTGTGATACTTAATAGAAAATAAAATAGATAAAAGAGTTCCAAGAACTAGACTCTGCGACATCCCTCCCTAGTTCTAGTTTGTCTTTTGAAATTTCTAGAACATACGGTTAGTTCAGGATCAGAGCAACGCAACCACATCAACCACCCTTAATCTTCATCACAACCACTGGCTTTTCAAGGTTACTCGTACCACCCTCAAACAAAAACCACTGCATCCGATTGCATGCTCTAGTCGGCTCCATTGGTAAGGTTTTAAAACTTCAATGACGCCATTATAGTGTTGGCTAGTAGTTTGGTGACACTGATAATTTGGTTAATTGTGACAGCTTTGCTGTAGGTATATATTTTAGAGAGCAGACACTTGTTTCTAGACACAAGGCAGTAAAAATCATTATTTGTAAATGTCATAGCAGGAGCAATAGCAGTCCATTATGCAGATACAGCACATCTCCATTCAAATAACTGAATATGTCTCCAGGGACAGCCATTAGTCGCTTGTATTTGTTATTCAAAGCTATGGTGTCATTATAGATGTCGATGAAAACAGATCGCAAGGCAGACGTTTGTAGGTCGGCGAGGCACAATATTCGTAAATTTGGAGCTAATTTATTTATTTTAACTCATTGCAACCACGTATGGCACTGATCTTACTTG
This sequence comes from Lednia tumana, assembly GCA_003287335.1. Taxonomy (NCBI): domain Eukaryota; kingdom Metazoa; phylum Arthropoda; class Insecta; order Plecoptera; family Nemouridae; genus Lednia; species Lednia tumana. Next base: position 8,682 of record QKMV01003709.1, read on the forward strand.
ATTCAAAAATACTTTGCAGCTACAGGAAATAAGAATATTATTCATAATTTCCAGATTCAGTACATGCGACTGACATAGGCCCATGATATAATTTAATGTAACAAATTACAATAGACAAAGAGTCTTTATGATAAGCTTTAACTTTTAATGTGTTCAGCTTAAATTGCAAACCAACACACACTGTTTCCCTTTTTTCCTATGATGCATTTCAAGTGATATATTTCGAGTTTAAAAATGATATTTATTTGGTTGCTCAAAATCCTTGTTTTTGTTCGTAGGCGACTATGACATCATTTTATAACTGCACAGGACTCTTGCCCAGGGTTTGATACCAAGATAATCTTCGTATTAGTATATTCAGGTATCCAGTAGGTACAGCGATAAGCTGTCAGTGTGGTTTTTCAGGAAGTTAATTATCTAATTTGTTTAAGTGACACAACTGTACCAAATAATTTCACACAAGAAATATAAAGTATCCTTGAGTTCCAGAAACAATTGTTTTTCTGTGTGTAAATAGTTAAGGAAATGCAATCTGGATGTGAGAAGACACTCATATTGCCTAAAATCTAAATTATAGAAAAAGAAAATGGCTTCAATTTGGGTACAATGAAGAAATGTCAACGGACCTCTCCAGCTAGGTAAGCTGTTAAAACCTTGCTGGCCTGTACACACCTGCAGGAGAGAGAGATGCCGTTGTAGATAGCCTTGTATTTGCCCTCTTTGCCCTTGTCGCTGAGCAAGACTTCGTAGCGGAGGTCTGACTCAGCAACTTCGAGCTCGGGCGTCTTGGTGCCGTCTGCTTCTGTCAGTCGATCCGGCGGAGACCAGTGAAGTAAGGCACAGCGCGAACTCAGTTCTGTCACCTAAAACCCAATGTTTAATTTTTGTATATAATATGAGGGAACGAATGAAGCGTCTTCCATTCAGCTCTTATGATACTTGGTACTTTTTTTATACTGGCCCTTTAATAGATCTATATATATAGACATAGAGAAGATCTGTATAGTTTTTCAGCCCAATTGGTTCAGTAGTTTTCCATTTTTTTAGAAATTTTAAAAATCTCAAATTTGGCTTAAAAATTCTGGGAGGTCCCAATTATTTTTAAAAAAAATGTGTAGGTACATAATAGATTGTGCTTTCCAAAAAAAAGGACTCAGATTATTATTGTGATGGGATGGCGTACTACCAAAAACATATAAATAAATAAAAACAAAAATACTCTTTACTGAATGTGATATAATTACCTATAGGTCAGATTGTAGCAGCTATAGCTTGTCTGTAGCAAAAAGTTTGTGTCTTATTTTAGGTAAAGTTTTTCATCAGTTCCTGAAGAACACAGTTTAATTTCAGAAACCACTCTTTAAAGAAGTAGTCCCGAAGCCGCTATCATCCGGCCCCTATTTTCCCTCAAACGCATAGATTTGCTCCAAAAAGAACCATGGACTCTTCATTTCCTCTCCACTCATTTATGTAGATCTCATGTTCAAATTGTGAAAGCATCTGACCTGCGGCGATCCGATGGTAGACAGCATCTCGGTGATGAGGTGGACCTCATCATCTTCGTCTTGCACGCTGTTGCCCTCCTCGCCATCTTCAGACGTGCCCACACTGCTCATGCCCCGCTCCTTATTGCGTCTCAGTCCGTTCACAAGCTCTGCAAGGGAATGGCACAAGTTCACCAACAGAACGTACGTGGTTTCAAGCATAGTAAAGACAAGAGATAACACCGGTTAACTGTTACCTGTTTACCAACCAGCCTTGAAAAGTCCAGCAACAATATTTCTGTTTTTTCTAATAACTGGCCTTAATTCAAATTTTAACTTTCTTTGGTTTTGTTTTTTTAGATTTAAATAACATCGAAAATTGAACCTATTGAAAACATTGCGTTTTATTTCCTTCTATCAGCCTGCAAATTGAGCCTGTCATCTTTTGTTGTAGTTCCTTAGTAGAAATTTTCCACTTTAAGATCCAAATTCGTAATTAGAAAATTTCTTAAATTTTTAGGGGTGGGGGCTAGTTTTTTCGGGCCTGTAGCTAGCCGGTCTTAAATAGCATATATATGTAGCTGGCAAATATTGTTCCAAACGGTGTCCACCAGTCCAGTCCATGGCTCACCTACTATAGCCAAAATTAGGAGCATGTAAGGACAGGCCAAAGTGACGCACTCACCTGGGGAGAGACAAGCTCTAAATGAAAGTAACTATGAGCTCCTGGGAAAATGTTCCTAGTGCCAGTCCATTACTATTAACATGTTCCTAAACATTTATGAAGCCGAAGTGTCCCTCATTTTTCTAGTATCAAATTGGCATCTTCTGCCAGTTTTCTTCTAGTTATGGATTGATGTTATATGCAGATTCAAGACAGTGGTGTCCTGGAGTCCTTATTTTATTATGTTTTTATCAGAATTAAAAGAATATAAA
>QKMV01003710.1:0-11101 GCA_003287335.1 Lednia tumana
CTCTAGATATAACGGTCTTATCAGGGTTAGAAATTTGGCAGCCCATTAAAAAACCTTCTATGCTAAGCACTCTTAAAAACTTCTGTCCTGCTTAATTTGGATCATTTGCACGACATTGATCAGTATTCTCAGTGACAGATTTATCCACGAAGATAAGGGAAGTAACTACCTTAAAGGTCACAATACCAGTTTTTTAGCAGTGTAAATTTGGAATCGAACTGTATTTGAGTGAATTCAAGTAGATTCGGGGATGCCCAAAATATCTCCATTCTAAGAAAGTACGTTTTTCACATCATGGTAGTATACTATGTTAGACGTTAACCGAACGGTGAGGCGTATTTGTATACACCGCTTCTCGTGAGATTACCGAAGTTAAGCAGCACTGTGCTGGATCAGTAGCTGGATGGGTAACCTTTCATGACAATACGTAAACTCCGTTCGGGATTGAGAGTGTAGCGGTAAATGTTCTCGTCAAAGGAGGTATCCCGTGCGATTCATGAATAGGCTGTCAATCACTAGAGGGTATGTGGTGTGAGAGGGTATGTAGCGAGTCTAATGGCTCGTGCAAAGGTTGTCACTTGTCATCTGTGGAAAGGTTTAGAGAATGTAACTGGTAAGTAAACATTTCAAAGAATGAAGAATTTACTCCACGTACCCTCTAGTGGTTGACAGCCTATTCAAAAAGCTTACGGGATACCTCCTGTGACGAGCACATTTTCCGCTGCACTTTCAAGCCCGAACGGACTGTAGTTCTGTTCGGAAGAGAGGTTGGTGGATTTAAAGCTAGTACAGCAGCGTCACTCACCTTGCCATAAAACTCTTGGCAGAACGGATTAATTGAGAAATCCTGCTATTCGGTTCTACCATCCTTCGGAGGGGACGTTAAGCGTTGGTCTTCTTGGTGGTTTTCGACAGCAGTTGGCTACATGCCGGCACTGGGTTTCCCCTATTCTCTGTTTGGTTTATCATCACCCTCATTATCACCCGTATCATCATCCTACCATTCACCGACGCCATTACCATGCCATAGGACGAAGAGTCGAGTCTGTCGTTCAACACCACATAATCAAATATATATATATTTGGCGTTTTATCAATAGGACGAGTTTGTACGTGAGTATTTTGCGGTGATGACAAAAATGTTGGCCGGGGGAAACCAATCTAATTCTCGTATAAACGATTTCCTAAGGAAGCCAACAATAGGAACAGATACGAAATTGTGCTAGATAAAGAGACATTTTTTTAAGTATTCTACTTCCATATGGCTCTTTGTATGGTACTAGTCCATGGAATATGCTATGATATATGTTTTAAGAGGGCCACGGGAGAAGCAAGCTTATAATATTTTAGTGTAGGTACATAATACAGTGCAAAATTTCTAAATAAAGACATTTCCATAAGTTTTGAAAAACAAATGCCCGGATTTTTAGCTGGCATCAAGTGTCTGGATCATCAGCAGATCATCAGATTACATTAAAAGGCGACGCCCAGAATGACAAAGCCCGGAATGCAAGGCGGAGAACAAATTTCGTGGTGAAGCCTAAATTTTGTGGCGAAGCCAATACTACATGGCGAAGCCAGCATTTTCATTGGCGAAGTTGAAATACACTTTCGCCCAATGAGCGGGCGCGAGGCTACAAAAAGTATAATTTTGTCTCTTGAGGAGAAACTAGCAAGGATCATAAGTTTGTATTTTCTACTCAATTAAACGATTTGTTATGACGGGTACATATCTAGTGCGACCACTTGCGAGGGAAATTAAAGGTCGGGTAAATAATTATGCTTTTCAAAAAAAATTATGTTCAAACAGTGCTTATTGATCAGTTTTTGAAAACTAGTGCTCATATTCGGATAGTCATGATCTTTAAGAATTTTATGAGTAATAAGCTCATTGTCGTGTCTGGGTAAATGTGATTGTCGAATCACCGCTTGGCTGGAGATTCCTGTCATTTCTCACGAAAAAATGAATCAACGCTGAAGTAATATTTTACACTATTTTGATTGCATAAAAAATAAATACGATGCACACATCCAGCTGAGAAATTTAACAAGTTGTAACGCCAGTGATCATGAGTGATACCTTCATTTTTATTTAAAATATTTTTTGGGTCGCCAATTTGGGATTTTTATTGTCGCAGTTCCATTAAATTGTTATCATCCTCAGCATTAACCAAGTCTTTAAACAAGTTTCGTACTTGCACATCTTTTCACCATATCTTTATAGGATCCCATCTTCAGAAGTACATCTTAAGGAATCTTTCAAGTTTCAGTATTGCCTACGCTTTCCCATTTGAAATTGCATTGTCACACAGTGGCATTCAGGAAAAAAGTTTCAAACCAAAACTTATGAAAATGTGCGAACTGCAACAGGCAATTCGATCGATTTTTGCGAACTCACAGGCCAGCACTAACCATCGTGAGTTAAATTCGTGGCCAATATAATCGGATCGGCTACGGTCGGCAGCCGGATGTACGGAGCCTAATTACACATTGCTTGCATCAGCTGGTACATTACCAGCCATGTGATCCTGCATGCCTGCCTGCCTGCCTGCCTGCCTAGCCAAAGTTTATGTATAGCTAATTGTGGTAGAGTTATTGGAGCTTTGGAACTAGATTTCCAGGATATTATATATTGCCTATAGTTGATTTGTAATAGCATTCTATTTTGATCTCACATAGACGATTTTGTATCAAGTATCAGTGCTGAAGCTAGATCAAAATGTTATTATACAATGCGTAAAGACTATAGAGATCGTTAGATATCGTTGGTGAGTTCACAAAAAAACGCAAACAAGTGCAGTCATATTTCAGTTTCCAACTGTTGCGGGAGGCGGTGAATTCAGTACCTTACGAAGACCCCCACGGAATAACAGAGTATAGTATAAGGGATGAAGAGCTAAAGTTTGCGATAAAAGAGCAAAGTTAGATTTTTTGTCGCAGTGCATTATTCAAACCAGCTTGACTGAGTTCGGGGGAATAATATATGAAGTATAAAAATTGTGGGGAACGTTTGAAAGTGGGGCTAATAACAACACAATTATTTAAGGCATCAACAAAGGCGCGACTAAGAGAAATTAGTTTGATTAGTTTACTGGTTAACATCGCATGCTCCGTTCGACAGGTGATTAAGCATGGTTTGTTTCGCTTTATTTCTACACTTTATGAGTCGATGCATCCTTCGGATGTTAAATTGATAAATACGTGTAATTTTGCGTCCTTAACCGTGCTATTTAGAGGCTCAACCGATTAAGTATTCGGACTAACTTATTGATCTTATAAATGTCTCTCGTGATTTGTGTAAAACGTTGAAAATCCCGTTTAATTGTATCCAGTGCGTGGGCGATATCGCCGCTTTACGGAGCATGATTTTCCGTGCTGCACCTGATATACTTCCAACTTTCCATTCCTTTCCAGTTCCAGCCTAATAAAACGCAACCACAGCCAATTTTTTATCATCTTTCCACCCCAGCCTAAGATCTCCAAACGCAATTTTTATCAATACATTGATTCAATTAAAGCAATCAAATAATGTAAGCATACGTATAAAATTCTTCATGCAAAAGAAAAGACAAAAATACACTTTCTAAATCATCAAACTATGTGTACAGTACGAAGTCGTTAAGGTTTGTGCAAGATAACGTAGGGATCCTAGGCTAGGGTGGAAAGCTTATCAGAAATAGCCCGTAAATACATTCTACATAAACTACCGGGAAACATGTGAATGCCATTATCCCATTGGTGTGACTGGCATCTCTGGTCAAGCGGGCATTAGCCGCTATCTGTAGAGTGTATAGGTGATAGTGAATTGGTTGGTGATGGTGAAACCACTGATAGACAATTGTAATTATCAGAAAACACGTCAGGCATATAGGCGCGCAATGAGTTGGATAAGAAGACGCCTTCCATCTCATCTCAGCGTGGATCTTCTCGTAACTGTTAGCGACATAATAAGTAGCTATTGCTCTAAACGCAACGCATCGCATCGCAAATCGCATGCTTTACTGTGTTAAATCTTGACCGGCTCCAGTGCGGATTGGGCGGACGGACGAAGTGATGGATCGCTCGGAAATAGCTTCTTTTAATGGAATTAGCAAGCAACATGAGAAACAAAACTTCCCGAGTGACGCGAGCCGAGCCGAGCCGAGCCGAGCCGAGTCGAGGGTGAAACTCAGCCAACGAACTGTATAACAGTTACCTGTAAGGGTGGCACAATGCAACCCCCCCTTGGCCCTTTGTAAAACAAATCGTTCTGTACGCCCTGTAGGAAGTGTCCGTGTCAGATTAATTAGAATTAGTGGCATGAGCGTGAATGCGACTCACACCAAACATTCTCTAATATTTCTGTGTTATAAATTCTCTCCAGATTGGTATTTACGCCTGTCTATTTTTCATAGCTGACTGCATTTATCCTATTCATTTGTTTCAAACGCATCGAGGCTTTTCTTCCATTATTATAAGTGCAGAATTGTTTTCTGGTTTTCATAGCTTCGTAATATCCACGTCATATGCAGCTGTTCACTGTCGTTTAGTGACATTAATCGCTACATCGCGTCTAAGTAGCTCCTTAGGTAACTCGCTTGTTCAACTTCTGGATGAAAATGCGTGGGGGATCCTTAGACAGCGCCAAGGAGCGGAGGGTGATGCGATGAGCGAAAGCCGTGGCGAAAAAATCAATCAATCCATTCGTGGCTTTGTCCCGGCTGGGAGGAAATATATTATGTTATTGGTATAAACCTTGGCTGTGAATAGGTACGTGAGGTTCTGGATAGTTGGCGAGGGGGTGGGAAGGGGGGGAGGGGCTAAAGAGACTTCCCAGTCGCCGGTCAAAGTTTGCTCAACACTTTGAAAACACTCAGCCCATCGGCCTACGGTCCTACAGTCACCCAAGAGATCCTCAAAGCCAAATAATAGCAATGCGACCTGAAATTGAGTTTCAATATTGGCATTATAAGGCGAATCGCTCAGCACTGACATGGCTTAACAATGTTACCAACTTACCGATGCACTGAGTATAGAAAGTTCCTCACTGCTTATCAGAGTATCGCATAAGCGTTTCTAGTCTTTACCAATTATAATCAATCATCAAACAGGCCATTGATGGTGGTCCGGTCGCTGAGCGAACAGAGAACTATCGACACATCGTGGTATTTTTATTTCTTTAGCTTTCTGTTGCTATAGATCGCAGTTTCTGTTCCGCTGCCAACTATATAGGCACAAAACATTACCGCTTGCTTTCACACGGATATACCGTGTCTCAGAAAACAGAGGGAACGTAAATAAGCAATTTGGTTGAGGGCGGAAAGTGGAAGGGGTTAGATTGCTTAGAAGGGTTTTGTGGTTACTTATACGCAAACTAAACCGTGGAAAATCAATGATAAACACAAGAACAACGCGATTCGCAACAAATTTCGCTAAATGGTCAACCAAGCAAGGAGAGACCATTAACAATGAGGGCGCGAGCTCCTTGGGCTTGCAAGTCTTATCAAATACTAACTATTATTGAGACTATTAAGTTTTAGTTGTCTTTGCGAAAACACTGTTGAATTGCGACGATAAAGGGCAAATGTAAAAAAGAAACTGAACGTGAACGAGAAATGGTTTATAGTTTCGGCACTAAGGGATGGTCAAAGAGGTGGCGGTTAGAAGTTTGTAAATGTTTGTGGGCGCACAAGAGGGGGGGGGGGGCGTCACGTAGGCCGTAACTAACGTTCAAACCAGTCTGTGTTTTTCTCGTTTTACTGATTTTCGCATATCTTAGTTTCCTTATTATTTATTGAATAGGTTTAATTTTAGTTTTATGCTCCAGTTCAGTATAATTACATACGTGATCTCTTGATCGAGAACCTGAACTCTCGTGTTTGGAAGACCAGAATCTTAGTGAAAGGCAACCCAATTCTAAAGGAGTCATGCGAATTACACCGAATAGGAGGTAAGCAATAAAGCTATTCTCAGACAGGGTACACCGACAATTGTGCTCTTATATAAATTTACCTGCTTTATGTGTGCAGTAATGTGGACCAATATTTTAGAAGCCAGTGTTCTTTTTGGATGAGCGTAGCGAAGACTGCACTGTCACATATCAACCATAGAAAAAGCATGGGATATTTTTTGTGTTTATTCGCACGATGCCGGCCAAACGCCTCAACCAATTTCAATGAGACTGTCTGGATACCTTTGAAAGGCTTCCACTTAAAAACGAGAACCTTTTGAGATAGTCAGTTTAGCTGTTTTCTTGTAAATCGCGTTTTTGTAATTTTTTCAGATTGAATGTAACTATTTTACATTCCACAAGCCAATATGCTCCATATAATTTGATGAAACTTTCAAAGCGCGTTTAATCTTTTAAAAAAAAAGTCGTATACAATTTTGAGTGCGTTCTGTAATAAGAGTCTCTTTAAATTCAATATTTTTGGAGTCTTTGGTAATCATCACTTCCCGTTTCTCCCCTCTACCAGTTGAATGCGTGTTCATAGCAACGAGTCATATTGTTGAAGAAAAAATTGCGATTTTGCAAGAAATACTACGCTCATCCAGCAACGCGACTATATAAGCGTTACGACAATGTGCTAAAAAGTATCAAAAATGTGTTTTATTGAGCGAACGAGCGAACGAACGAGCGAGCGAGCGAAGCGTCTACACACCACTCATGTGAATCATTCTATTTGTTGTCTGTTTGAGAACGCTCTACATCCCAAACGGAAAGTTAGATTCACTCGAATTTTTACCATTTATGCAAACTATTTTAGAATAGAACCGTGTAATTTTTTGAGAACATCGCCCAAGTAGTTTTTTTTTAGAAAAATTAATGAAATTGGTAAAGTCCCGTAAGATGAACATGGGGAAGTTTGGGATAACATGCTCGAATAGGCCACGTGCAAAATGCCATTCCAGAAACGATTAAAATTTGTTTGACAGTGCATTTCTTATGAAAATATGTTTTTATTTAGCCTTATTGACTCTGGATTATGCCTTGTTGCAAGTCGTCTTGTTCTTCGTCAGTAGTGTGATCGAGGTTTTTAAGGAACCGAAGTTTGAACTGTGAAAGCAATTGTTTACAATTCGATTCGATCTGTCATACAATTCAATTAACAAAAATACGAAAGAGCAGTAAATTAAAAAAAATAAAAGTATTAGTCTAAAATATACGTTCGCATTGGCGCTCGCACATTAACGCGTGCATCGCAGCGGTTCCTAGTAAGTATACAAAAACACGTTGTCGTCATCTCAGTTGAAACTAGCCACGCGTCTGGCCGCTGAAGGTTGATTTTGAAGCATCATTTAAGGAGAAGATCACGAAATTAACGCTACCAGGCGGCGTCAATTGATGTGAAATACGTACATTTGTGTCAAAACTACACTCCATTATTACAAAGAGCGATGCGACCCAAGCACTGCTTGCGATATTCATTTGGGGGCTTCGCGGCTTCGCAAGCTTCGAAGCAATTTGTGATTTTTGGTTGTGCCGTGTCTGCGTTAACTTGTGCATGCCTATCGTCCTCGCAAAGAAATGTGGACATGAGCGAGTTTCTGAATAATGTTCGCTTAGACAGCTTGAATTAGAACAAAAGAGAATTAATAGACACACGAGTGACAAGTTGCTAACAATTACAACTTGTTTTAAAGTTTGAGAGGTGAAAATAAGTATTTTCACTTGATATTTAATCCTGACGATGGCATCCCCTATATAATACGCAAGTTGTGGCTATAAAAGCTGACGCTGGGGCATTATGTCATGTTGTGTCGTGTCGTGTCGTTTCGCTAACGTCACATCACAGTGCTACTGAAGATTCGTCCGAGTGTCCTAAATCCTTCAACGTCTCCTCGAGTCCCATTAGGCTCCCGAAGAAGCTTTTGAAGCTGTCGATTCAACTTTCTGTATATCCAAAGCAGCTTTGCTAAGTGACAGCAAATGGAAAGATTTGTCAAACCTCATAATATGAAGAGTTTGTCCATCAACTGACTCGATCTCATCAAAATTGCATCACTTCTATTTGGGTCGAGCTTCCAAGTGAAAGAAATTAAATGTGCGGGTCGCGCGGTCCGCACATAATCATATAAAGTTTAGGACGCTGGAGAGTGTCATCGATAGATGAAATGTAAATTGTCGTGTATGAATGAGAACGGATTGGAAAATGTCAACTTATCTAAGTGCGTTTTCATGCGTAAATGGTAATACTGGTAATGCCGAAGGTTATACCACCCCCAACGAGACAATGATGATTCACGAGAAAAAAACCTTTGTGTATACTTCATTTCTTTCTTCGGGACGAACCGTTTTTGCAATAATGACGTCGTCATCAGCCAAACATATTTGCAATAATGACGTCGTCATCAGCCAAACATATTTGCTCTTTATTGCTTTCTAATCAATAACTGTATGCTTGCTATCAATCAGCTATCGTTCGTTTCGAGCTAGAGCAAATTATTTACGAAAGGAATCAAATATGACCCTTTGTGATACATTACTCCGAATGGAGTACATGAGTGGACAATGGCAATACTAGTGTAATGGTATTGAAACTTCAACAACTAGAATACCAATAATTGTATAACTAGCTCCGGACCAGGGTAATGTTTAGAACAGTAATAAAAAAAATACTATTCCCATCCTAGAAACGCAGATTCTATTGAAGTACTCGTCCAAAACAAACACACCACCATAAGCGTTCACATTCTTGCTGTTGGGCATAACGATTTTTCCCTCGCGTTTGTAAGCGCCTAGATTTATCATTATCAATTATCCGTCAATTAAATAGATCATCTCTCTACCACATCCATGCAACAGCAAGGATGCTGCCCATTTTATCATACGGTTCCAGAATCGCCCGTCCCGTGAGGGGAGAGAGAAACGAGAAGAGGGAAGAAGAAAATGATTGATGGGCTGGAATTTAGAAGAGGGTGGGGTGGGAGAATTACCCGGTGATCGATCAAGTTTTTTGAAAATTGAAAGAATAGCACTTATAGGGAGGGGCAGGAGTAAACGCAGAAACCATACTATGGAGATGAATCACTTTGTGGTTGAAAAATGTTATAACATACTGTTTAAGATTTTTTCATATAATGCAATTTTTATTTCATAAATTGAATATCCATTCAAGCAAAATTACACGCAGAAAATTGATACACGTGTTCAAAAACAGACATGTTATATAAAGAATAGCATGAGGTGAAAAATATTGATTCTGAACGAGCGATGAGAAATCGAGTGAATTTGTTTACATTCCTAAAGTTTTCTATTCATTTTATGCACTTTAATCAGTGATAAGTGTTTGACCGAGTCCAGAGCATAAAATGATTGACAGCTTTCAGGTGTTAGCAAACTACGTGTCTTTATCTAACTTTCGTTTGATCAACACATGGATTCTAATGGATTCGCTTTTAAAGCTACGAAGCAACTACAATTTCAGACGCCACTTTCTAGTCATAAACAAACTAACAGGCATGATAATCGATAGAAATATAGAAGTGTAAATTAGTATAGATTGTTATAAAAGTGGCGACGAACGTTTTTAAAGGTTACTATCAACGGTCCAAATACATATTTAAAAATAATATATATTTCACAAGCTAGCCAAGCGGCAATGCATCATGAGGTACGGGGTTTGGTCCTTGGGGTGTATTCGTTCACAAAAAGCGACAGATTTACGAGTAGTAACAGGCGCGAGTGGTTGGTGGGGGTAGGTATGGTATGGTGAGTTGGTAAGTAGACCGAGTAGACCACGGACCAAAACACACCGCACCCACACCCGCACCCGCACCCCTGCCGTAGCTCAATGCTCATACTGATTTCTACTCTCCACTGGGAACTTATTTGATCCTGTCCCGTCTTCGAACAATTGAAACGGAACTATACGTTTTTGGTTGATACTTCTGGATAATTTACCGACTGACCAAAGCATTTATTTTTAAATGCATACTGGATATATTTTAGGTGCGTCTTGTTCAAGCGAGGGAACTTTGAGGTGCGTCTTTATATCAACGATAACATGTGCATGTGCATATTTTAACGTATTTCATCAGATTTTTTTTAATTAGTTTATATACTCTGAACCAGGTGGTTAGGTAATATACTGGTAATGTTGCCTTTGGTAGAATTAAGTTTTGTTTTACCTAGCACTAGCAGAGTGTAGTATAAAACTTGGAAACCAAACATCATGGTTTTTGTAGATCGCTTCCATCCTTACGAACACATCTCACCATTTTATGACGGGCTAAACATAAACAAAAACCATGCTCATTATAATTTACAATTCACAAAGGTTATTAGATTTCCCTCTATTACGAAATATGAATGGATGTTATGCGAGTTTCATATCTACTAGGCAAATGGCAAGGAGTAAATTCATTAAAAATATGGTTCCTATTTTGTGTTTTACAGTCTGAGCAATGTAAACCACTTGGACGAAGGCTAAAATTGAGCACATAATAAATAGGTATATGCACGCATTTTTGTTTTGTACTTCACTTGATAAAACAAAAGCACGGGCTCCACAAAAAATTCTTATCAGAGAGAAAGAAGTGAACTGACATGATACACATCTTCAACTCTATGGTATGATGAAATAAACTGAGCCGTAGCTTGCTAAATAAAAGAAAATATGATACACATGTACACACTCGTGCACGAGGTCGAAAGTATACTTCCAATAAATTTCACTTATAGTTTTGACTTTTGAGTTTATGAAGACTGTTGGTCATGAAATTGCGCATCCCACATTTCCAGCATGCAATGAGAAGGCTATTAGATAAGGATAAGCCATAGCAGGCGCGATTGGCTGTGGGCCACTATTATAAGGACCAAATGTTACAGGTTTTCGGAACACTGCCAAATAACCCGACTCCCGAGTAACTTCCCATCCTGCCTGCCTGCCTGCCTGGCTGCCATCGCTGTAATAAAACACCATAATCAAACCGGGCCCTAGCCACCGCGATTCCAGATATTTTACAAATAATTGCACTTCACAGCCTGAACCTTGAAAGATATCTTATAAAATCGTCGCGTTCTATGTGTATGTATGTATGTGTGTATGTGTGTATGTATGTATGTATGTATGTATGTATGTATGTATGTATGTATGTATGTATGTATGTATGTATGTAT
>QKMV01003711.1:0-11097 GCA_003287335.1 Lednia tumana
GAATTCTCTATTGAATGAACCAAATTTGGTCTCTCTGTGACTTACAGTTTGAGTGCAGTAATAACATTAATCTACAATTCGGGTGGGTTTTTCCAGCTGCCACTAGATTCACCTTAAAAGTTCACTGAATCGTTTACTGAAAGCTATCATACAACGCCATGTCGTGATTCTTGATATAATTGAATGTAAGTGTAACCGTAACATTATACTGCTGGCCGCAGAAACTTGATTTGAAATCAGTCAACTTTGCACATCTCATTCATATTTCTAACGTTAGGGAAATAGACAAATTTCCGTCGAGCTACCCACGAATGCATCTCAAATTAAATCCAAGCCACGGGACTATGCCATGTACAGACTTGAAACCGGCCGGTTTCGCGCGAGAGTGCTGATAAATATCGGCTATAAATCACTGCTAATTAAGTGAGGTCTTAACACTACATTACGCGCGACTACGCGTCATCGGAAACATCCACGACAAACAAGGATAGATGGGAGAAACGGGGCGTATTTCGACTTCCACATCTCGAGAGACAGCTCGGCGTCTGGGCGTCACGAAGGCACGAGCACATAATAACAAAGTAGACTGCATTAAAAAACAAACTAGAAGACTACTCAGTCAAAAGGAAAAGCCGTTTTTCTATAGGTATACCGAATAGCTAAAGGTAACTTTATGAGTCCTAGGCTATAAATCAAAGAAAATGGCGCAGAAGAAGTTGTATGTTTTGATGTGAATTAAGGCTTATTATATTACGAGTTATCAATCTTCAAAGAGCTACGACTTAAAGGAAAGTATTTTGTGCGAGACCAAGCGCTGCTTGTCGAGGCATCTCTCAATAGATTTTACCTAATTACTTTCATTGATAATAATTAATTTCTGTTTGAAAATTCACCGAGTTTGTGTATATCAGAAGTTTTGTCCGTTCTAGTAAATAAATAAAAACGAAATTTACCCGGAACTCATCAATGCAACATTTCAGAACCATATTCTATAGAGAGCATACACTGGAATGTAGAATGTTCCTCAAAACAAAACTAGCAGGTAGTAGAAGCAATTTTATAGAATTATAAACCCAAAACCAAAAGCGTTAGTATGCTGTGAACTCGAAATAATGTAAATTTGTAATGTAACTTTATTCAATTAATACAAATAAATAGCACATATGATATGAAAATCGTTAGCACAATAATTGCAACCGCATTGTTTATGCATGTTACAGCTCAGAGTTTGAATCCGGCTAGCATTTGTGTAGCGTTGCACACAAACACGCACGGCATTTTCAGGTGAATTATGTGTCACGTTTCCTCCTACTTGCTGTTTGTGACGGGTAGTATAGACTGACCACAGCTGTTGTCCAACTTTTACAGCGCACTACAATATCACGGGGCATCAGCTCTTTTCTAAAACATCAACCAGATAATGTTGCTGATGTACATTTCTCACTTACATAACGTTTTGAAGCTTTTGAAACAATGTGTCAGAGATGTAGAGTCAAAGAATGAAACCGGGTGTGTGCGACAGCAGCGAAAGCAGATTTGCAGAAGTGAATATTTGATTCAGCCAACGTCGTTGGAATAATGTTGGCAACATCTTTAGTATATCGTAAACGAATCCAAGGGTGTGGTCGAAATATCGACTTGTCCAACTTATAATGAAGTGCTCTTTCCATGCTCTGACCTGCTTAGTTTATTCTGGCGATTGTTTATTGGAGTCGTGACAATGGCAATGGTGACATTGAAAAGAGAACTAGCACTTTCCTTCTGATGCACCATAAAGAGGTGTATTTCACATCAGACTCACGTTGAAAAATAATTCCATATACCTATACACAGATATCTTGGCAGAATATTGACATGCTGCAATGAAAAGAATACAGTTGGCAATAGTGTAAAAGAGATATTAATATTCAGTGCCTGAGGGCATGTAAAATGTGTGCGTTTTAAGAGGATTGTGGATGGCCGGCTGTCCTTGAAGCTGCCAAATTCTCTAGCATGGAAAGTAGCTTTGTTTTATCAGTATATAGGTTGCGCAACTGACACTTTTTTGTCCCAGAAATGCTCAAACAATTCTGAAAAAATCAGGGTATTGAAAAAGGATAGAGGTACCTAACTACCTAACTAAACCACAATCTAAATGTACACATAGCTAAGCCTCAAATAATTCGCAAACGTTGCTTAAATGAGATACTTTCTAAAATGTAAAACTCCGAGAAAATCCAAAAATTTGGACACCAATTTTAGCCAGGTTCCTCTCTTTACTTCTTTTTATCCACTGATTTTTTCAGTGTTCAAGATCAATTTTTAGAACATAAAAATGGGTCGAATACTAGCAGGGCGCACAAACCTTTGCAAACAACCCTAACCAGCCATCCTCAGCCCTCTTAACACAAAATTGGGTTTTACTAGAAATGATTGATGCCAAAAACCAGTAACTAGTAACAAACCATACTTCTTACACTCGCGACCCGTTTTTTTAACGGATAAAATATCGAGTTTAGAAACTTATTTTCTATTTATCTTCGCAGCGCAACAACATAATATAAATGGAGTGTAGCTGGTCGGGTATATTAATTGCTTAATACGTTTATTATGTTCCTTCTCTTAGCTCATATTACTACACCCGAGAACCGACGTATTTAATTGAAAGGCATAATATGATATTGTGCCAACAATAAAGATTACTTGTAGTAAAGGTCATTTAGCAGAAATACAAGATAGGTTTTGATATCGGTCTCATCTGGTTCACTGGCTTCAGGTTACGAATCAATCGCTATGGATTTTTGTGCAACTTTACAAGTATGTTTGAGCCCTTTTCAAATAGAAGAAAGCCTATGTGTTGAAATAAATTCGATTTCTAAGAAAGCATGTAACCGCTTCGCACATTTCTCTGGGGATAAATACAAAAGAAAACCCGTATCATTTGAATATTGAGGCATAGCCATTTTTGTTTTCAAAACTTTTTACATTCAAAAAAGTAACGGGACGAGAGTGAAAAGTAATCGAGCACATTCCATGCTATATGCTAACGTTTCTTCAGGGAGGCGTTATAGCTTGTGAAAAATCGAGGACGAATTAAAATAAATGATTTCATATTTCATACATGTCTGTGCCTCCCGTTTGTGTAACCTGCAGGCACCGCTAACTGCTTTTCTGCGTATACTATCTATATAGGAAAGGTAGGAGGTGCTACGTACCACGCTGCAATCGCCACGTAGATTCAGTGTGCCGCGAAGAGACTCGAAGTTAAAATGGCTGCGGGCGGCATCCTTTTATTGAGCTTCCGGGCAAAGATTATTGCTACCCCATTCACGAATCGCTACTCGCTCGTTGGCTTACACTTTTCTTTGAAGATCACAAAAAGATTCCTAACTTTGTTCTTACCGCCACACAATAAATAATACTTTCTTTCTTTTTTGACGTGGGGCTTAGCAACTTATTTATCTACTTCGTGATTCAAATGGCTAGAAAGAGTTTTCTAAAAACTTTCATTTTTGAAAAACCGGTTAGCAAAAATAAATGTTACATTGAGAATTTAGAAGAAATATTCCTTAAATTGTACAAACGTTGCTTTATAGCATACACAAAATGCTAAAAACTCCTTTTCAATTTTACCCTCCGATAAAATATGATCTCTATATAGCAATAAATTGCATTTTAGTATCTATTGTCCTCTATCAAATTGGTATGCCTAGCCGTTAGAAGCCCCTCGGGGTTATCTCTTCTCCTCGAGAACTTTCTTGATATTTAGTTGCTTGTGGCCTCGGGGAGCATTCACGAGATCCTTCTTGTAATCTGATTGGCCACTATGATCTCGCGAACGCCAACTTTAGCATTATCAAAACGGGTTAACCCGAAACCAAAGCTCTTTATGGTTGGTGGATATGTCACCACACTGCCTCTCACGGAGAACGCATGGCGGCGCCACCATCGCATTCTCCATGGATTGTTGGGCAAAGTGATTAATGATGACAGAGGAGGATTCCCCCCAATGCTCGCGTGAATTTTGTCTCTCTCGGGGCATTGCGAAGAGTTTTCCAGTTGCGATGCTGCCACCGACGACGTTGCCCAGCGCCATAGCCTGCGAAGTGTCGCGTACGGTTTACTGCCCGAAGTAGTGTAGTTTCTTGCCACAGCCGCGTGAAAATTATAGTCCCGTGTGGATATGGCGCGGGCGGCACCGTTAAAATGTGTCACATTACTTTGGTAAACCTTCCCGGCTCGTTTACGAGATGTTTCTGACCTTTTTATTTCCATATCCCATGTCTCAGGACGCCGGCGACGACGGCGACGACGGCGACCTATCCGTGCACAGCTCCCTAACGCCATGGTCGTAGGACCTATATGTAACACAGATTACGAGGGACAGCCATTACGGTTTAAGAACGGCTGTAACAAAGTTGTATATCCATGGAAGCAGAGACAAGTTGTTTTTAAGGGCTTAGCCGTAAGCCAATTCAAGAGTTATTCCATTTATAACAATATGACGTCGTTTGTTTCGTAGCCTTTCGAAATGACGCATCCCTGTTTTTTATTCAACGTGGCATGCATTTTTAAGGTAACAACGTTAAAATAGTGTAGAAAAAATGAACGGATCAACATAATATACTATATAGGTATAGGAAAAACCAAAATAAAAAGGAATTGAATTTATATTTTTTACCTTTGATCAACAGGTTATGCATTCAAAATGTGGTGCATTATTTAGTCTGCTCTCTGTAAGAGGAACTGTTTTGCATGCAGATTGATCAGCCGCTTTCATATCACGTTCAACATAACCACGGCGTGCAAAATAGCGTTAAGAAATCTTTGGAAATCGTGGATTCTTTGGGGAATAATTAAACTTTTACTTCGAATTAATTTGAGAAATGAAAATACCTACACACACATTTTTTCTCCACGCAAATAAAATCCGTGCTGAAAAAGTATTCCGCTGGGGTTAGTTAGAAAATTCACGTAATCAAGTAGAGACGAATGAAAAATATGAAAGCTTCACGAAATTTGCTGTAAAAATTAATTTCTTTAATATAATTAGGTCTCGTGTTAGTTTTTCTTTACCCATCGGCAAAGGTGGTGTGAGGTGTATTGCTGTACAACGGTTGCATGCCTAACTAGATGGGCACTTTGTTAAATCTTGGTTGTTTCGCGCTGATCTATTAGTCCCTCGACTGTAATCGGGGGGGCCGGAATGAACTCGTGCCCCATTTTAAGCCCACGTTCACTCGATTATCCCATAACACGTAAAGCGTCCAATTTGCAATTATTGCTACCGAATTGTAGCTGCAGCCAACAGCACGCGTGAGCTCCGTGGATTGGGTTAAAGGGCTAATCAAGGGTCAGGGGTGTGCGCGTCGGTAGCACAACTGGGATAGAGCTGCAGGTCAAGCGTTTTCTAGATACTCTATTTTATGAACAGTTTGCACCTAGCAAAGTATGGAATTAAATTATTTCCAATACGATAGTCAAAACGTTATATCACACAAGAAAAAGCACCTATCGAAATGGTTTTTTCTTTGACGAGAATTGAACGAGTTATGATTCACGAGGGAAGTTAATTAACTTTATCAGCCGATAAGTTATGAAGTCTGTCCCGCTTGAAGTAAGTTGTTGGCGTAAATTTATCGCTCAAACTTGCACGTCACGCACAGCGAATCATCCCCAGTGTCGTTCAATATTTTATTTTGAAATGAAAATAATTCCAACGATACTATGGCCGTATATATTACACAAGGTAGCTATTTGTGTCAAACGATAACAGCTCGGCAAATGGCTCGATCTGCAACTGAAATTCGGACCGAGTAAAAGATATGAAAGTCCAAAACCCTACCTATACCGTATCAGAAAAACAATCGTATGAGCGAGTTGCAATAAATTGGTATCTGCCACCACGATCAACACGGCCGCCGTTCGTGGTATCACATTACATGCACGATTCGAAAATTAGACGCTAACAACTTTATTATCATTGGAATGAACACGTATTCTAGAGCTGTCGATACCATTAAAAACAAGCCTCAACGACTCCTTGAGCGTCGACGTCGTCATAGAGTTGTCGGTTATGGCGTCGCGCAACTCTTATATAGTACATTACGTTTACGTTGACGATCGACGTCGTCAACGCTAACTGCACAAGGAAGCAATTTGCATGTCGTATATGTGTTAGCTAAGTGTGGCTGTTGTTTATTACCATATCGTAGCTAAAGCTAAATTACTTCATTCCAAAGATTGCACTGCTGCTCGCTCACGTCGAGGCTTCGGGCAAGCATGCCACGTAGGCAGTTTTATAAAACCTTAGCGTCGCTGCTCCGCTTTCTCCATATACGCTGGTTTTTCAAAGCGTTTCTCATTAAATGGTGTAGGTAATAATAATGTTTGAGAGCGTGTTCCAGTTAATCGGCCTAGGAACGTGATGCTTTTCACAGGTCGCTAATTGGTGCTAGTTATAATAAGAACTCCATTCGGAAATATCGTACCCATGGAATGTGATCCAACGACTGACCTTTCAGAATTGAGACGATAGCATAACTTTGATCAGCTTCTTTTGTAGCTTTAAAGGGAAGTTTACTTGAAGGTACACAAAGGAAGTTACTTTTTTAACTTGACCATAGTATTCATACCATTATTGATGTAGTTTCCTCTTCAGTGTGCTTACATTTAACCACGTGCCTATCAAAACGCAAGAAAATTTCCGAAGACAAGGGAAACATATTTATGGAAAGAGGTCTCTGTAAAAGCTTTTGATAAAAACGTGAGTAGTTTGCGAGTGGAGTTTGTACACGATTTTCTGTGCCTTCCATGCGCTTGTTCCCCCGAGCAGTAGAAAACTAGTAGAAGCGTGCCTCTAAGGAGCGCCGAACCGTAACATAACTTATTCGATGATCCTCAATCCTTCACTCAAAGCCCTGTCGCAGGCGGCTAAGAATTGATCCTTGTTAGGCCCAATTTGCAACGAATAAGATGTAGCTTCGCATGAAAATGTTTTATGAATGAGACGAAACGCTTCATGTAGGGAAATAGGAAGCGATAAGGAAATGAATACTTTGAAGTGTGGCACCTCCACCGAAATGTTACGACTTTCAGAATTGGAATGGAAAACGACGCAGCGTATTATATTTAGACGAAATCTCGTTCAAAATCGTGAAAATGTAAAAAAAAAAAGCAGAAAGCTTAAGTTTTCGCATTAAGTTCCTCCCGTCTTTATCTAACGTGTTTCGCGTCTTGTTATGTTTCTGCTACACAAAACAATTTCACCAAACTTTTCTAAACATGGCCAACCCCCACTCTTTGAATGGTGACGAGAAGTTGTTACATTTTAACGACAAGTATACTCGAGGGCTTCCAGCAACTGGGGTGACATTTTATTCATGGTGGCGTCCTGCCAGCGGAATAATTCGCAATGTGCGCTCGCGAATTCCTTGCAATAAATCACCCATCTTTATATGATAAAAGGACGTTATCTCACACGGCAATGTTGTTGGTAAATTATGACGCAGATGACTGTAAGTCACGAACGCCCCTACCAGAGCCGCCTCGCTGCGAGAATAATTAAACGGGCGAAGATTTGGGGCCAAATGAATGTTCGAAGTTTTGGTTTTTGTCTAGGTGGCCACGGATTGGGGCGATTTCCACCCCGCAGGTATTTCTAAAGACCGCATTGGAATGAAGTAAATCATCGGAGACACAAAAACGCCGTGGCGCGCGAATAGCAAAATGAGAGTCAACAAGCGAGAGAGAGCCAACAACGCTGCAGTGCAGCGCCGTTCGGTTATGTAAACTTCATAACTTATAACTTATAAGAACAGAGAGCTATTGTTCACGTCAACTAACTTCCATCGCTGCCTCTATGCAAGCTACACAAAACGATCTTTATGCGAGTAAAGAAGGAAAAATAGGAATTGCTTTTGCACCCGGCCCGTTAAAGACACTAGTCGAGTGGAATTCTTGAGCGATGGAATTATAGAGACGGATATAAAGAGCGTGGCGAAGTCAAAAGTTGCGTTGAACAAAGGCACGTTTAGGAAGGGAAATCACATGACGCTGGAAAGTCCTAGGTGAAAAGTTGGAATGGCTGTAGTTGAGGAAAGCAATTTGATGTGTCTTCTTTTAAAATGGAATTCGGTTTATTATAAAGTTCCCCCCTCCTCCCCTCCAGCATACTTAATTAAAATGAAAGTTTGAAATATCTACAAAGGGTCGTGATTGGCCATTGAATCTGAAAGCTTCGTCTTCTGGTGATTGTCCTCACAGTTTCGTTTGATACTCGCTAGGCTAATTTTAGAACTGAACTATGCGCAAGGTATGGAAATACATACATACGAGGCAAAATACAGCAAACACTATTATTTTTACCAGTCACTCTCAATGTAAATAAATGTAACACTCCAAAGAATTAAATGCAAAATGGAATAATAACTAGGTAATGAAAACGACAAAGTCGAGAGTGCATTAGTAATAATTGCAAAAATAGCTCGCGCAAATAAATTATTATCACCCTCAGCAACTGAAAAAGGTTCAGTGGAGATACATAAACACGGCAAACGTTCGTGTGCATTATCTGATAGCACTCGTCATAATTTTCATATTTTTATATTCATAATTCAAATCATTCCGTGTAAGAAGCAAGCCGCTTTTTATTTACATACGTATGCATCACATTACAGTCTGATTGCAAACTTGTGATTAAAATTTGTAAGTATTTCGCTTTTACTTATACGCATGCGACTTGTGACTTGTGACTTGCGACTTGTGACATCTCGTAGTTAAACGTGTTGGCAACATTAAACCGTATAAATGCCAGGGTCATGATAAATACTCCGTGGGGAGCACCTTAATAAATTTGATGTGTATGTGCTTTGGGCTTGGTTTAATGTTTGATACAGAGCAGACTGACTACATTTTAAACATGGCGCAAATTTTTGAATTGAATTCGAATTTGCATGTTTTGAGCAGATTTTATTTAGTAAATGAGCAATGAGAGCAATGAGTATTGCATTCACCCCCAAATTTATAGCGAGAAATCACCACAACATTTCGTTGTTAAATTTCGAAGCTTTTCTCGCTACGCGGCCTTCATTTTAAGCAAAACGTCACTACACAAAATGTACAAACACACACACACACACACAAACAAACACACACAAACACACACAAAAACACACACACACAAACGTTTTAACGGAATATCAGCTTAAACACGGCCTTCTTTTGGGGCAGTTGGTGCATTTCTACGAAAATTATGTGAGGCCAAGTCTCAATTGCTTAGCACCTGACAAATAAGTCACCATTTATTGTGACCCATACAAAGACTGAAAACCGAGTCGCCATGTTGTGACAATATCCTCGCGAGAAATTTGCCTGGTACAGTACTCATTTCTTATCATTTCTCCTGTACGATGCAGTAATGAAACAGCGCGCAGTTACCTGCTCATATTCCACTGCCATGCAGCAAACTAGACAATACAAACATGACGGAAACATTACTTGTTTCTCAGTTTCCATAGTCGTCGGCGTTATAATTAGAAGACAGGGTTGAGATTGCGCAGCAGCTAACTCTGATTAGTGTGTAATTCCAATTGAAATTTAAACTAGAGATTTCCGTGGCTGTGTCGTTATACGAGTGCGCTCACTGCTGAAAGAGCGCGAAGCTAAGAACGCATATAACTGCTTTGCTGAGTTGCGAACAGAACTCTTGATTAGGAAATAAGAAGGTTTTGAAGAGTTATCAGTCTCTTTAGCAACTAAAAGCAAAAGATATTGAAAGTTGGGATTGAAAATTATTTGAGGAAGTTTTTGATACGACGCCATCTTGGTCAGGAGATTCAATCAGACTACCGAAGCGTTTCACTAAACCAAATATAATGACAGTAACCGGAGATTGCGAAAGATTTTTAAATTGAAAAACTCAAGTTTTCAAAAAAATTCAGGCTACACCTTTTCATTAAAACAGATGGCCTAAAAAAGCAGAGAAAAATACGAATGTTTGTCCTACTTACGTCAATTGTATTGCATGTTTATGGAATAGAGTACAATAGCTCTGGAAACGCAGTATAATTTCGCGCTCCACTGAGGTTATACAGGCTTAGCCCCCATTTTCTTAAGCAAAAACTATTCACGGAAAATTACAATACCTGCCACTCTTTTGCCTCGGTCTTTCCACTTTCGCTGGTTTCTTGCACAGAGGTAATTCCTTCTAGCTACCCCTGCAAAGTCTAACTGCGTTTCCTGTCTATCGGCCATGCGTGCCGAGGAAGCTGAAGGACACAAATTTCCCAGCCTGAAGTCAAAATCCTCTCTACATGCAAGGCGAGGAAACAGTTTCAAAGTTTATTCGACGTCCAGGCTAAAGATAAGTGGTGGGATCATCAGCGTTAGGTGAAAACGCACTCCGGATATTAATCTCACTAACTCATCGCAGCTAATTGATAAACCGGCCCACGGTTATACAAGATAACGGCCACCATGGCTAGAATCTTTTGACATTTCACGAAAGTTCATTTGAGCAAGTGTTCAAAACATATATAAAGTCATTTACTAGTCCATTTTCTGCAAGCTGCTTTTAATATAATTGCTCTGCTGGATGATCCAGCGTCTCTAATGCATTACTGTTTTATTAATCAGGCAAATTATTCCTGAATTCGCTTTTGCGAGAGTTCTTTGACATTAAACAGAAACCTTTCCTGCTGTCGGCTATGTGGGACCCCTAGAGCACCAAACCAGAATTCCGTGAAGACAGAAACTTTCTAAACTGATGTTGAATAACACGATTTTCATCTCCGCGTAGGGTTGTTGTTGACCCAGTGGCAACACAAGGCAGTCGAACTGCAATCTGCACATGATTTATTGGAAACCATGTGCTGCTTCGGGTGTTGTGGTGGTGTCAAGTCATCTTATTATGTATCTCTACCCGAAATGGTGAAAATTGCATTGTCTGAGAACTTATCTCTTGTAACTTAGTTCACCGGAAATTTTTCCAAGAATCTTGTTCACCCACATTTTAAGATTGCATCCATCTCTACAGATTTTTAAATTTGGTTTAAAGGCGCTAAATTCCACGTAGCTGAGGCGCCGTTGAGCACCAAATAGTAATAATAATAATAATAA
>QKMV01003713.1:0-11095 GCA_003287335.1 Lednia tumana
CATATATCCCCGATATTAGTCGTGTTCCAGGGGGGGTGGATGGGTGAGCACGGGATGAAGGGGACCTCGAATCCAATCTCCCTCGCTTGTCGCACATGCGCCCAACATAATAAAACACTCCCCATTCCCCCACGTCTGATCGATATGTTTGCTAGTTGCGAATTCACCACGAGGCGAATCTGACAGAAGGCGCGTGTGCAGACTCCGTTGTGTGTACTCTCCGGCGAGCGCCGATTGGGGGGTTGGAGCTAGGGGAGGTGGTCGGCGTCGGCGTCGTCAACGATTGCCACGGATCGATTGACCCTGGATAGGAGGGGGTGGTGTGCCCGACGACCGGGACAGTCACAGGGCGACGCTTGCTCGGCAGGGCCGCTAGTCACCAGTGCGAGGACGGAGCTGACGACGCCAACCTCGATCACTACGGCGACGGCGACGCCGCCGACGACGGCGTTGACGTGACCGGCGTCAGAACTACTTATCGCGTCGGCAAGGTGGTACGGGTGAGACGGGTCTGTCTGTTATGTCGCTCTCTCTGTACAGTGCTTTTTCATTCTTATTTTTAGGTAGAAGTAGTGTTTGTAACGCTAAGGAGATGATTGTTGTGAGTAACCATGTAGAAAAGTAACTAGTAAACGGTCGCTGGTTACTTTTCTACATCAGCTGTCATAACGCAGAGTTGACCAAGCGGCTTTTTGGGGTTGATCCATTAAATGAAGCATGCAGTAGAGATGGATTTTCATGTTGAAAAGAAAGCATGTCCACACGGCTGGAAAGATCTCAGGCTTGGTACATACTTTTAATATTTGTTTGGACGGGAATGTTCTAATTTCTCGTTCGTAGACTAGTGTGGCTTCTTCTTTTTATTTTAAGTGCATGCAACTCTTAACTCTGAACTGTATTAGAACTTTCAACATTTTAATCTTGGCAGGAAATGTCTATAGTTTTCCATCTTATAATTTCATACACTCTTCGTTTTTCGTCCGATTGTTGGCTGCATGATTTTTGCTTTTAATAGAACCTACAGTCGATCCAAGACGGCGTGCTCCTGTCACAATATAATAAAGAAAATATTATTCTGCTAAAACATGTAAAAAAAACATTGAGACAAATGGCATGCTAGGCTGACTTAACGTGCATACTAACAGCACACGCGGCTCACTGCTCCTGCGCATATCATTCATAAAGTTATCAACTTAACTGCACACGTATTTTATTGATATCTCTAGAATACTTTGGCCAATTACTTTACGTCATGGTTATCACATCAATAATGTAGCATTTTACCTTTAAAATATAGCGTTGTAGTATTTGCTGTATGTATTTTAGCACGTGCGGGAATAGGATGGAAAATGTTGACCGAATTAATGAATGCAAATATACATCAAAGTTATTTTAACCAGTAGGTTACCTACACGTAGAAAACGAAGAAAATTAAAAAGAAACATCTCCATGATTTTCTGCCGTGCCAGGTGGAAAAAAGTTCAGGGAGACATTGGGAGAGGGCGATATACAGAGATTTGGTGGTGGTGGTGCCGCATTGCCCTGCATCTTGCAGAGCTCCAGTAGTGGAGGTGCCATGTCACATACGTCACACGCATGACGCATGTGTACTCGCATATTTTCACAACGCAAGCGTTGAGTAATTTGTTTATTTTATACGAAAACATATATTTATCAGTTACTCGTCATATTCTAATCGTTACACATATCAATACATAGCCGAAATGTAAACGGCCTAAGAAATATTTCATCATACAAACAATTCACCGATTATCCAGATGCACAGTGGGTTTGACATTTTCGCCGGTTATAAAAATAATTTCGCCTACTTCAGACGCCGACCTTGCTATTATCTTAAAGACGCAGTGTGAGAGAATCGATTTACCACCCACCGTTCACACCCATCCGGTAACAGCCCCTCATCCGTCAACACTCTCATAACCTATACCGAGCGATTGCCCACAGACACTTTACCAAAAATATCTCCCTTCAATTATTTACAGAAAAGCTTTATTTGAGCAATAACGTGTTCCGTCTTTGACATTTCACAGCACTATCTGTGTCAAACTACAGGGTGCGCAAAACTTACTGCAGACCTTTTACGACATGGCCAGAGTTTAATTGCTTTGTTTGAAGCACGGTGTCGAAGGAAAGGAAATAAAAACACTCCATACCGGCTAAAGTACAACATCATTATTGAAACCTTTGAACATAACCTGCGCGTTTTTAGCTGTAAATATATTTGATACGAAGGTATTTTCGTGGGAATTTTGGGCTATATTTTGATTTTGTCCTGCGTTAAGAACCTATTTGAAATACAATACGCCATGTATCACAAGTAATTACAAAATTATTCAAACTCTTTTTTGAATTTGGCTTTTTTTAGAACCAAACAAATGTATTTAACATTGCGTAACATTTTTAAGACTTTTTGGCCAAATGGGACCATATCTAGATTTCCCACGCATTCGTGCTTCAATACAATATTCCCAAGTAAAAATGATTCTACTTAATCGATCCCGTAATGAAGCTAGCGCTTTCCGTAACGCGAATGAGCCAGTTTTCAGCTGCAGCTGTGAGGGCCGAGGGGTGCAATCGATCAAGGGCGGGGCCCTCATCGGTGACCTCATCACTCACGTGACCACTTGGGGTCAAACCCAGTGATTAAATATAACCTACTCTATATTTCTTACTCTCACTGCCAATTCTTCGTCGGCAAGTGTGACGTACAAGAGGCGGCTGGTTTTCACGTCCCCTTGATAACAAACTATTTTACGCTAAGATAACACACCATTAATATTCCCCATGATAAGAGTTTGCCTTATAGTAAACGCTTATCTGCAAATATCGTTACATTACAATGTTGAGTAGTAGCTTAAGTTGTCGTCAAAACAGTTTTTGAAATAAATATTATGTTCAGTGTTAAGCTGACTGTCAAACCATCTTGCTGAGTTTTTTATTCGCGCATTCAGCTCTCTTGCTGTTGAGATCTAAGTGCTCCTTCCGGTGCGCACTCTTGGGGTTGTGTGGTTCAAATAATCACTTAAGAACGAGAAGAATCACAGTAAACACAACATTGAACAAAGCGGAATTAGAAAAATCAATTGCACTCTTGTGTCTGTGATAAGCTTATCCTTAATGTAAACAGTTTCCTCTGTGTTCGCTGCTCACGGCTCATCTCATCAGAAGACATCAGTTTGTACGGTTTCTATTCTAACAGACCAGTCCATAACACAACAGCTCTTTTTTCCAACAATCTTCTACCGTTCTCGCCACGGTTTTTCCACGATCTGTTAGTGTCAAGTAAATATTTATGCATCTCCGTTTAATTAAAGTCCGACAACTATGTCCACTTTATTGTGTCCTTCTTGTTGAGTCGGTCATCAGAAATTCAATCGCCGGGATACTCTAGCATTGTGTTGTGTCTTTCATGTCAGCTTCAGAATGCAACTTCGTCATGGTGTGCTTTTTAAATATCGCACCCTCATTCCCACCCCTACCAATATGCATACACGCTCTTGCCCTCCCTCCCCTCCGTGTCCTTAACAACCCTTCACAAAAGCATCATTGTTCTCAAATTCAATAGGGAATTCCCTTCGCCTTCCAATCGGTCCAATTTAAAAAAGATTCTTGTTCGACAGACGTGTCTGTCTGGCTATTTCGATCGAAGCATTATTTAGTGACGTCATCAAGGACTTCCTTCTCGTTGTCGTTGTCGTCATCGTCATCCCCTTGCTGACTCCCCCTTTTAGTAGTCGCCGTCGGCATCCCCTTGGCCATTAGCAACGGGGGGCGATCACCACTTGTGTGTGTCCAACGCACTCTCGCTGGGACCGCAGAAACTGACCCTCGTAAAACTGAATTTTCGTGAGTTGAGCTCAATAATTTTTTTTTGTCTCTAGGAGTTTATCATGTTTTAGCATGTAGGTAACTCTTCATTTCAAGATAACAAAGTGATGTCATAGAATCAAGCAAGTGCTATTTGCACAAAACATGCATTTCATATTTGGAATTATTTATACAATAGAGATGGTTTGATCCGAGAGGTTATTGTGAGTTAATGCCAGAATCCGTAGCTTCTATCAGAGCGCGTTGTCTACATTTTATATGGTAAAATTACTATCATTATGCCCAGAATTATGCATTATGCGTGATTAGGCGGTGCACTCGATATTTTTGTCGTGCTAACATGCACTAGTACAGTCCCTGACGAGAACAAAGACTGTTTGGTACCGGACATACCGTTGCCTTTTGGCTCATCCTGTCATTGATTGGTACGGCGAGCATGATCGGGAAATTAATGAAATATGTACATAATATTCCACCTGCGAAAAAAAACTCATACTATTGATTATTGATAGATTCATAATATTATTATCTCAATGACGGATATATAATAACAGTTTCGTGTTAGCATGAAAGAGATTGTATTGGTTCTAATTACTAAATGGCAATCAGGTCAGCAACGGAAATAGTTTTCTATCTAGTTTACTTGAAATTTGCACACCGAACAGTTGCTCTGCGGCTAGAAGCCATGCAGGGGCACACTCGCCGGTAGTTCATCGATCTTTTGTGCTAGTTTTATCGAAGTCGCCTTGGTGTTAGGCTGTACCTCGAACCTTCGGGCCAGCCAAGCCAAGCCAAGCCAAGGCAGGCAAGGCACTCCAAGCCGGTATCGAAAGGCCTACATTACATGATCGCTGCTTACACGACTCGTGCACGCAGCGTGGCATTGTTGCCACGTGACTCGACGCTGCTGCGTCCAACCCCCTCACGTCATAATCACCCTTCGCCCACCCCACACATGTGTATGACGTACAGCGTACAGCCACAGCCTGATAAGAAATTTAGATAAGATCGGACCCTAGTTCATATGAAATATTTGCATAGATAAACAGACCTATACTTATATCTTGGGAAAGCATTGGCCATGGTTGCTATGTATCGATGGGAGTGGGATACATAAGCATTCATAAACAACTCAAAAATAGGTTGAAGTCCACCCTTATCTCATGTAGCAGAAAGGATTAGAATTGGACAGTCTCTCTGCATTTGAATGTGCCCGCGTATCAAATGACAGTGGCAAGTGAAGAGAATTGGCATGCGTGAATATTATTTTTGGTGTTGAGGTGCCAGTGTATGCCAATGTATCGTAAATACAGAGATTCCTATCTCCCACGAACCCGTGGTGGGTGGAGGTGGCTGGATCGTACTTAAAACAGGAGGCAATCCTTTACAAATCGAAAGTTGTCGATTTCGGAAGGAATCTAGATCCACTACATGGATACTGTTTCGTCGGGGAACAGGCAAACGAGCTTGCCACTGATTATCGGTGACGACACGGGGCTATAAAATCGATGTAAAGGCCCAGGAGATCACTTCAACCTGGCAGTTCAATGTCAGTGTCACATCCACACAAACGTCACGGAAGTACTGTCTCGGAATTGAAGAAATAAAATAAAATAAACTGTATGTGGTTGCTCTAAATTGTGTCTGATATATCGGGGCGTTTCAAATAAGTTCTAAGCTACATTCTTGCAGTTCCCCGTAGCACAGCCTTGGCACAATAATTCTGTTTGTGTTGTGGATGTAATGTGGCACCTCTTAGTTTGATTAGGGGAAGCTATAAAATTCACCCGGTAGGGTTATAATTAGATTGAATAGATGACTGCCTTGAACACGCATACCTTATACTGCTACGAGAGAACCAGAAGTTTGTAAAAGTCTCCATTTATCTTCAACGATTTGTTTTTTTTGCAACTAAACTGTTACTAAGTACATCTGAACTAGTAAATAAATAAGTATGAATGTATTAGGTAAGCAATGAATGTCATAGCAAAGCAGCATGGCGCTGGAAAGCACAGTACGAGTATACTAGATTGAAGAGGAAATCGCGTCTTATTTCCTATATTCAGAAACAATTTTCATCAAACCCTCATCAAAAGATCTTACACTCAAGTTCGTTAATAAGTTTGCTGCCATACACATAGCAAGCAATTAGGAGCTCGTGATGTGTTTGTCACTCGCAGCTCGAGCAAACGCCGCACAAGCAAGCGTGTTGCCTTCAATCGCAGCTTGATAACAATTAAAATGTTTCCCGTAATTTGCCTTTCCCCCACACATTGGTCATTACTCGAGTAGAATAGTCTCCTTTAAGGCAAAGAAGCACGCGGACCTGGGTATTAATATATTTGGAACTTTTAATCTAGAAATGTAATCAATGTAAGTCAGTCACGAAGGGACAGTTAGCCATTGTGAACTCATTCTTTTTAACGTGCTAAGCTGGACGAGGTCAATAAACAGCACGTAACTAAGTGGCTATCGGTTTGAATACTAGTCGAATCACCTGTACTTAGATTTTTTATTAATTGAATCCCAGAAGTCATAAACACAAGCAGCAGTGCTAAGAAAAATTAGTGTCACCGAACGATCTGTAACGATGGGTTACCGCCCCGATTTGGAATTTACGGTTTGCTTTCTTCTGGTCGGAGGATTGATTTTCAAAGCACTCTATTTAAAATCTCAAAAATTCCCCCGTGTTATCCCCCGATTTATTGTGTGAAAAGAAAAGTAATTTCCTTCCTTATTGCAGAGCAGCGAATGGCAGTGACAGCTGCGACGGCTGCGAACGCAAACTGCGTTACGCATGTGTGGAGCCGGCTTTGCATGACACGTGGGTTGTGAGTGACAACAAATTATGCAAACCAAGGCGGAGCGAGATTTTATTATTGAATTAAACATCATAATTGACGTAAGCGGCTTTTGCTAGGGGGCAAGTCAAAACACTACGGCTTTTGAAGATACAAACTAGTATTTAGCCGTTTGGCAAGGTTCAATTAACAATTCGAGACTTTTTTCATTTGAATTAATTTCGTTTACATTTCAGGAAACTTTACTGTAGAAGGAGAAGCCGTGCTCTTCACCTCTGAGAAACTTGCGCCTCTGCAAGAGTACTCTTAACAATGGCATTGTGGCAAATGAAGGCGTGGACGCTGGACGCCAATGCGACGTCGCCGGGCGTCGCGACGCCGATGAAACTCAACGAAATTGTCTAGCTCCTCGTGTTCACTGTTGGCCTTGATGTGTTTCTAAATGTCATAAGGCACGCGGTGAATGCCAAGAGAGGACTTTAATTCAACGATAACCAAAAGTAACGATGGAGATTTCCACGAGGAACAATCCGTGTTGAGGCTGCACTACTGGATGTCAAGATGATTCACACCGCGCTGAAGAAAACGGATAATCTTCTTCGAAATGTTTTTTTTTTAATTCAAGTTGAAAAAAAAATGCGACTGTTTAATTGTGCATTAAGTGTGTATTGTACCTTCAAGATATGAATGGGCTTGTTTGATATTGATTTCTATCCCTGCCAGCCGGCGGCACAAGAAAATATGCCTACATAATTCACTAGCTCATCTAATAACAATCAAAGAAATTTGTAATGTCAACAAAAGGTCAGATCGGCATCAGAGATGACCTGCAGCTACTTAACTGGTCGATGAGCACACATTGTACACTGTCTCAACTGACAAGTAGTAATGTAGCTATAGAGAAACCTATTGGTATCCGGGAAATTACATTGGCTGACAACTACGAACAAATTTGTTTTAGTTCTGTGATTACTCACTACTTAATAATTTTACCCTACCCAAAAGAACAAACATAGCATTGATAAAAGACTAAACTAGATATTATTTTATACGCTTGGTCGTTTGATGCATTGTTTGATGCACCCTCGTGGTGTGTTAATATACGTGAAGTCTTTAAACCCGTTGAGATGCAGATTCGAAGGTGGAGGAGACAAGTAAAAGCATTGAGTTTCTCTAGCCCCGCATTGATATTTCGGCCGCATCGAGTCGACTATCATTTGCATACCACAGATCCTGTGTGGACGTAATAAATTACGTAACAGTTCCAATTATTAATCAGAATTAAGCTGTGCGGGGGAATCAGAATGAGTCATTTTCGATTAATACTTTTTGAAGCCCCTTGATAACGAAACTCTTGACTAATCCAAGAGAGCCCAACCATCCCCCGCCGCCATCCCCATCCCCTAACGTCCACATTGTCCTCTGGGCATACATTTGAGTACTTTTAGGGGAGATGTATTGCATGCTCACACATTGTTGTAGAGCATGCCTTCAGTGTATACTACGTAACTCTGCAGCCCCTCAGACGTCAATGCACTTGTCCCATATGACGTCATTGGCGTCATTGACGTTGTCGCCGTCGTCGTCGCCGTCCTGGCCGTCGTAACGACGACGCCGGTAAGATGTCGTCTCCGACGGCGAGGAAGGGAGAGTTAGAGCGAGCAAGTTACGTATCGCGTTGGTACTAAAGTTTCATAAAATAGCTTCTGACGGCTAGCATTTGAAGGATGGCGCTGGCTGTTGGCCGGACCATCTATCGATCTGGTTTCCTAGGAGACGAGTGATTCCAACTGACAATGAATCTCCCGGAGCTATGGGCTGATACTTGAAGGCTTGAAGCCCAAGAGAGCGTAATTAAAGTCTGCTTGATGCTAATGCGGAGAAGCGAAACATCACCCTCGTCTGTCTCGGAACTTTAATAAGCAGGCTTGGCAGGGAGATTGCGTAATTAATTAGACAGCTTCGCATTTTCACTGGTGCATTAAAATATAATCCTGGCCCTTCATTATACTCACTGACAAAGTGGAATAAGTAATGAGAGGCTTACAAAAAGCGTGTGATATTATATCTCTTTGAGAGGTTTCCGTATGTCGGTGTGCTTAAAGAGTTCGTCCTTGGACCTCAAACCACCCTCTCCGACCTTAACCTTTCGCCCTGGGACATCTTTGTCAATCTGGACGGCAAGATGGGGCCATTAGTGTCCATAGCCCGCCAACACGGTAAGATGAATGCGCTACCAAAACACGTCACTTATTTACTTCCCAGTCCTCGCTTGATCATATGTCACCCTCCCGCCCCGCTTTCTTTTTTCGTCCCGTTTCTAAGGATTTGTAAAAGCAATCCACACTCGAGTTTAAGCGTAAGTTATACAATACCCAAGCAACTACTTCAACGGCTTCAGGTACAGCAATAAACGGACAAGTGAACCATTTAAAAGCCGTCTAGCGACAATTAAAACAAAACCATGCCCCGTTTTTACGACAACCATTTTCTTTGTTACACCATCCGTCCGAGAAAGTGCGTGGGCGTTTGGACAGATTCTCTCCTTCTCTTTCTCTCTCAGGCACCCTCCGTTAGCGCTATCTCTCTCTAAGCGGCACCCTGTCTGCCCTGCCAGCCCGGTCCGTGGTACAGCTACAGCATCTATAGCGGGCTCGTCGGCTATAGTCGGCATGGCAACCGCGAGATAGATATTGATCTCGCGAAGCTCCCGTCTCGCATCTCGCGTCTCGTGCACCGCTCGACCGGCTGCTGGCTGCTGCTACGTTCCAAACACTCAGTGGACCATCACAATTGCCACCAATAAAACTCCCGGTCAGCACTCGGCAGACGACCGAATCGAGTCTCCTTTGCGATAGGATACAGATCGTACTCGGTTGACGAACAATATTTTGATCAGACAGTGTGGGAGACGCTTGCAAATGTGTACTGGAATTTTCAAAAAAACATCGCCAACATTTAAGGAAGATATTAAACTGCAATTGATTAGAATAAAAAGTTGTTTTGTCCTAAATAGCTTTGTATAAATGGAAGTGTTCAAGTTAAAATATTCCTATTCATGCTGATGTTGTAACCCCAATTTTCCATCCGTCTCCCTCGTTTGCACCATCTCCTCGTTAGCCGTAACAACTAACAAGCAAATATGCGGCAGGCGGGCGCTCAAACCGCACGCAGCAAGGTGTTCGGGTGAAGGGTTGCGAACTTCCCCGTAGAGAGCTGAGATCATATTACCGTCGAGCACAGAGAAGTGTCCCTCCTCTGTCCCCTGTCTACTGTCCAGAATTGTCAGGACATAACACAAACAGACATTCTCAAGTGGGTCTCGCCGCTCGCTCTCGGGCGCTGACGGGAGATGTCTGGGGACAAAACGCCGTGTTTAGTTGACGCCGCCGTCGTAGCTTTGGGGGTCAATAAATACACGCCGGCAATATCGTGGGGGATGGAATCAGGGGTGAAAGGTTATGAAAGCGTCAGATACAGTGCGCAGCGCGCCGAATTTATTGGCGTCCCAGATAGAAAAAAGTGCCGCTTTGTTTTTTGGTCGTGGATCGAGAACAAAGGATATTCTACAAATGAGTTTTTTGCTTTCAAAAACGACTTTCAATTCTTGGCAGTACATTTAATGTCAGAAATTTTCCACCCAATCTTTACCGGATACTCAATAACAGCAAGTTGAAATTATAACTTATTTATTTTAAAAAAATGCGTAGAGTAGCATTCTTATTTTTCGTATTAATTCAGTTTCATCTACAGCACTGTTTGATGAGTGCAACTTGTAATTTCAGGATCACGATTACTTATACTAATATCACTCTCCCACAATTAATTTATTGTTGTCATTCATGAAAATATGCCCCGAGTAACAATGATTTTAATACCGTTTGCTTTCCAAGTATTTTGATGCTTCACTGACTTCAGCAAACAATATGCTGGAAATGTCTAATTAAATCGTTCCATCGACTAAAACCGGCAGACTGAAAACTGTGAGCTTGCTGCGTGTAAATAATGTTCACATTCGCATTTTCTACAAACTGGTGGTATACTGCTTTCATCTCTAAATGTCTATTTGACTGAAAACATTTTTGCTCGCGTGGGCTGCCTCACCACAGCGAGTTTCTCGCTTAAGTCATTAATGCCTGGAGGCTGCAGTTTCTCATAGTAATGGCGGTCTGCGGTCCACGCCGTTAATGAGAACGGATGGAAGGAATGCGTTACAAGTTGCAGGTGTTTCCAGCGGCAAGGAGGCAGGCTCCAAGGATGACGTTGGCAAAATGAGCCTTTGTCTGCCGGAGACCGAGATAGGGCAAAAAGGAGAGCGGTTACACGCCGAATACACTGTTTAGCACGGGCAAACGTGTGGAGAAGAATTCCGGGGGATGAATGGGAACACGCGGATCCTTAGCAAGTTTCAAGACGTTGAGTTGCTACAAATAATTATATATATA
>QKMV01003714.1:0-11093 GCA_003287335.1 Lednia tumana
GGGGGGGGGGGGGGGGGGTTCTCAGCCCTTACAGGTTGACCACGGTGGCATGGAATGGGATGTGGGAGAGAGAGGTCGGCTGCTAGTCTATTTCCCGAAGGGATCCAACTATACGTTGTGTCCCTGGAATAAGATCAGGTTTCTCATCTTGGGAAGTCCACCGGGTACCATAGGAGGCACAATATCGAGATAGCCGCGACGCGCGTACATATCGTATATATCGTGCCTTACCTTGCAGCTACTATTTGCCGTACTCGCTCGGAAACGCTAGGGTCCAAAACAAATACTAGTGTTTTCTGTCGTTTCTGCTTATTGCTTTCCATACATCTTTACCAAAGAAAAACACAACACGTTTTGTGTTTGCGCTGTATTACAATTTACAAGCATTTGTAGTTGAATACATGGTACGAAAGTTTTCAGAAAAACTGTTTACTAAACCGGGTAAAACTGTGGACTTGTTAGTGGACACCGGGTAAAACTGTGGACTTGTTAGTGGACTTCTTAGCAGTTTTACGAAGTTTCGTAAACAGTTTTTTTGAATATCCAACTTGTGGTATTCTACGTTGGTTCATACTGCATATATAGCACATGCTGATAACGAAGGAATAACCGTTGCCGAAACTCTTTGAAGCCATCTCTTTGAACGAGACAAGGAAACAAGGTCAGCCGCTGAGCTTATCACCAGACGCAGACGCAGACCTCTTGAGACCTTTTGTCTTGACAGCCTGCCAGTAGCCTTAATGCTTTTCGATTGAAGCCATCAAGCGTGGACACTGGATCATAATATGCTAGCTAATATTTTCTTAATCACGGAAGGAACTGACTAAAAATGAAGAAACACGTCCTATAAAGACATTTCTAGAATTTATAATTGAATGTAAAGTGGAGAGGAGCTCTTGTTCGATTTTTTTTTGTAAAATTTGCTGGTTTTTCCAGTTTATTTTCATCGAAGCAATTATATATACCTAAGCCCGACGTAAATTAGTATTGCATAATTTACGCACTTGCCACAAATAAAGCTTGGATACACTGCGGCCATTTTCTCTCGAATCTATAATTATATCTTGTTGTTGCATTTCTGATATTTAACATCCAAGGAAAGAGGCATAAAAAGTTTCAAAAACATAATGAGAATGAAACGGAAAGAAAGGTAACTAGCAAGAGTGGTCCAAGGTTCTTCCTATCCGAGATCCAACAAAACTGAGAACCAAAAACAAAAACAAGCCCGGCTTATGAGATTTTTCTTGGCTGGTATAGTACTTTCTTTAACCAATAACCTATGTATTACTATTTGCTGTCCTGGTCCCAGGAGCCGCATGTGTACGCTATATCTATCTACTGCATAGCCTGTATTTTCTTTTCCGTGCCTGCCACAGTCTTGGTATTTCCTAACATTCAGTAACACACTCGCCATTCCAAGCGTACGTGAGCACTTACATCTGCCAGAGAAACTCCCCAAATGCCCCAAGCCCAGACCTGCCCCGGAGCAGCCCTGCCGGCGTGTGTGCACTTCTACCCCTAAATGTCATCCCCCGCGGCCGTGGCCGCGGCCGCGCCGACAGCCCCCAAATACGAGGCGGCCCGAGTGGCTGCAATTGCAGCAACTCTTTCAAGTTTCAACAGAGGTGGTCCCCTCCACTTACTCTCGCATGGAGCTTGAGGCTTGAGGCAGGCAAGGCAAACTGGCGGGTTCAACGTTGCTGATTAGCAGATGACAAATGGCTCACTTTTGCACCGCCATTTTCGTCTAGAAAATGAAGATGCTTGTTTCCGTGTAATATATTGCCTGTGTTATATCTAAGCTCTTGATTGTAATGATTGCGTGCACGGATTTTTAAAGCCGGTGCTTTAAGCTGGTTGGGGTTCAGAGTTTCTCGGATGGGATGAGATGTTGACCTTGTAACAGGAGCTGCTAATATATCGTCTACGGTTGGACTAAGATTGCGTGGCCACTGCATCTTGCATCTTGGGTCTTGCGGCGTTCTGCTTGCATCTTGCATCACGCAAGATGCTTGTTTTTAGAGACAAAAACATATCTAGTCGCTCGAGCTCCAGTTCAAATTCAAACTTAAGTACAACCATATACAGCACCAACACAACAAGAACACAATTATATTATCTACTCATGCATTTAAAAAGCTGTGTTCATGTAAACTGAACCTTGAACAATTTGGCAACGTCAAATTATTATTTTCAGTCAACTTACCACCATGTTTATTTTTGAAAAGTAAACCATTTTACGGCTAAAGCACATCTACTCATTGAACAACTTCTACTTCGATTTTTTTTTTGTTTTGTTTAAGAAACAAAAGAAAATTAGAAACACATTACTCCGTTCTCTTACATCCACAAAGGCAGGACGTATGGTTAATACGAAAAACTACACGTAAAACGAGCCAATACAACGGACAATACACAAATGGCATTTGCGATATATTTTCCCGTTAGGAGCTAGAGGAGTGGTATTCGTTCAATCATGGAGCCTATCTTGCCCCAAGAGGTGAAACATGCAGACTAGCGATGTGATCGCGAATCGGAACCAGACAAACTCGTTTGGCGGCCATATTTTCAGAAATGCAGCTCTTAGAAGTGGTCATAAGTGCCTCGAGAAGTTGTTTGTTGCCAAAGATGGCCGCCAAAAGACTTTTCTGGCTTAGAAAGGTAGGCTCCATGGTGTCGTTGCTTATTGCTTAATTCGCCTTGCCATTCTTGCAATCAACCATGCTGTCACTTACGACCTTACATCTTAGCTAACTACATCTAACAGGAAACGCTGTGTTGCACGCGTTGGTGAGTGGACGCATACGTGAGCTTTTCGTTTAGATTTATGAATTAGTTGTAAGTATTTGACAAATCGAAGAGAATTGTAAAGAAAACTCTTCAAACTTAAACTTCCTTACTAATCTCAATCACACCACTTACTACCTCTATACAGAAACACTTGATCTGTTGTTGCAAGAAAACAAACTCCATTATCATACATTCCCATGTTAATCTGATGGGACTTTTACAAATTTTCATTCGTTGTTCACAACTAGCGCGGATCGATTTTCTCCAAAAGCCATACAGCTGTTTTTTGGAACAGTTTGCAGCGATCGGACTTTCCGTTTGGGTTGTTGAGCGTTTTCTAACAAACAAACAAACGAACAAACAAACACACACAAACAAATAAAACAGAGAAAATCCCACATGAGCTGTGTGTAGACGCTTTGACCAACTAGTACATGATGTATGATGTACATGATATATTAACCCATAGCATGGTGTAGACTCCCGACTATTGATTGGCAACCGTTATTCGTATTACGGTAGCACTGTCTGTGCAAAACTGTCAGTATTCGAGGGAAGGGGCAAGAAATGAAGCCCTAAGTCTGCTGCCTTGATTTCGATGATCCTTTCAGTTTAGTGGAAACCTTCTATGTACCTGGTTGGGATTGGGATTGGGATTGGAATTGGGATTTAGATTGGGAAACTTGATCACTGTTGCGAGCGCAACTACGCAATGCAGCATGGTTGCTTGGAATTGGCATTTCTGTCTATTTCTACCAGCTTGTTCGTTTTCCGAAACGTTGTTTGCTGGCCGCAAGGAAAACCGGCTTCGTCGATTTCCCTCTCACATGTAACGGATGCCTGTACACGATCTCGGCTTAGAACTGATCATATTTTAATCACAATCCACTCGCATGTCTTCTTTTAAATCGCGTTCTTGTGTTTGCCAGGTTTGATGGAACTTTTCCCACTTCAAACGCCGAAGTTCTGCGTTGAATATGAGGTGTAACGTTCAAAGGACCATACATTCATTTGAATTAAATCTATTGGACGTAATAAATATTGAACGCGATCAGTAATGTAGAAGTCTCTTCCAATTCAACTTGTCAGTGTTTTGAAACTTGTAGATGTCTGTTTTTCTCCACCAGCTAGATGCTGGTTTATCAGCAGCCGGGCGAGCGGTATTGTTGAAAAACTAAGTTGGCGAAGTGCAAAGCAAAACAGTCACTTGTTATTGCCATTTTACCGACACTAAGCTGGTTTTGTGTGAAACGTATAATCATTAAGTACAAATGCTTTCATAGATACGTTTTTCTCGGCTCCAATTTTTGAACCACCGCGAATATTTTGTAGCTTTTATAGTTTATCCAACTTTATTACTCATGCAGTCAAATATGTGAACTGTAAAAAAACTAAAATTAAAACACATTAACAAAATACACGCTCTTTTCAAAATGCATTCAACAGTAGAAAATACATTTTTATAGCGCCCAGAAGATTTTCATGCACGCAGAACTTAAAATAAAAGCTAAGAATCACGAATCACATAGATTTTGTCCCCTCACGCTTTCATTATTAGTCATGTGTGTATGAAATGCTTCTAGGCATGCAGAAGAAAAAATTAGTTCCTTCTTTTTATTACTTTTGAATAAATCATGTTTTTGTTAAGTTTTTTTAATATCTTTTCGCACACCAGAACGAAAAAAATGAACCAACAACATTTTAACTTTTGACATAATTTAATTTCAATCTTTCGATTTGTTTCAATTTTCATTTGTTTGGCTAGGTTGTTTCCATAGATTCCAAATTCACAGTTATATTGTTGTCTCTCATTTGCCAACACATTTGATAAGCAATGATTTTAATCTTCTTGACCAGTAATTAGAATCCAAATTTTGTAGAGTTTACTGTCACTGGAGCTGGGCACATGCGCCAAATTTCAGCCCTCTAAGGGCATGGAAAGTTGGTTCAAATCTATCACAAGACTTCAATTCAACAGATTTCAATGTAATAGACAGAGCAAGCTTATAAAAAAAGCGTTTAGTGTTTCCACTGTAGTTTTGTGAGTTGACGTCCAATTGTGAAAGTAATGCGAAATATGTGATCAGACGGTGGCGTTCTGTGTGGTGTCAAGTTGATGCGAATCGGCAGACGAAGCAACAAAGTAAAAAGAAATGAAGGCACGGCAACTTAATACAATTTCATTTCTGCATTTTATGCATTAGTGGTCAGTGGTCACCGCACAATGATTAAAAGAAAATTAAAATTTTAAATTCATGATTTTCAAATAAACTTATTTTCGCCGATTTAACATTTCGCGATTAACATTTCAGGGGGTCAATCCACGTACATTTTCTCAGCCCAGCCCAGCCCTATGTTGCGGTATAGGGGGTGGCTTCATGAGGCTGTGAGAGTTACGCCTGGGACATTTCACGAAATATGGTAACATATGCGTTTTCGCAGTCAAATAATTATAAATCTGTTAAAATGAGCAATTATTTTCCAATATCAATACGTGAACCCATAATATAAAACTAACCAAAGTCGATAAGAGACAGCCGCATTAAACTGACCACATAATCATGCTAGCCCTAGCTCAAAGCAGGGTTGGCAAGGATTAGCGAGTTCAAAATCTTTATTTCATTACCTACCGCTTTAATTTCTGTCACGTCTTCTTAATGTCGTTTGAATCGACTAAAATGTTTCTTCAAGGTCGGGGGAGGGGCAACTGGGAAAACCCACCCGATTTGAAGTTTATTTTAATTACTACAGCTAAAGTATAAGTAGCAGAGACACCTAACTTGCTTACCTCCACGAGAATTTAACTGGCTTTCTAAAAAAATGTGATTTAAACTTTTATATTCATCAGTTTTTAAAAAACCTGATTTAAGTTGAAAAAAATGATAAAGTCCCAGTTAAAATCAGGTTTTTTAAAAAGCTAAAAAAACAAACATTTCCAATACATCTTTTCAAAAAGCCAGTTGAATTTTCCTGGAGTTGACCAAGTTAAGTGACTCTACCACTTATAGTTTACCTGCAGTAATTAAAAGAAACTGCAAATATAATGTGTTTTTAAACTGCCCCTCACTCCACCCTAAGTGTATTTAGTAATCGAATGAATTACTGTAGCATTTATTATTAGTATAGAAATGACTGATTTAGAAGCCCCATGGAGCCACCCCCTATACCA
Source organism: Lednia tumana (assembly GCA_003287335.1). Lineage (NCBI taxonomy): Eukaryota > Metazoa > Arthropoda > Insecta > Plecoptera > Nemouridae > Lednia > Lednia tumana. The sequence continues at coordinate 5,960 of QKMV01003714.1, forward strand.
CGACACAGGGCTAGGCTGGGCTAAGAAAATGTTCGCGAATGGGCCTCCAGATGGCTAGGAAGCAAGTTTTATTTGTACAATATCTCTATAAATATGAAACCGCTCTACCAGCTATCAAGCTTTGCTATGGGTGAAATTTTACAATTTCATGGCATTCCTTGTGTGAGCATGACTTTTTCCTCGCATCTGATAGCTTAGTAAGATGGCCACACTTCGCAATGTTTCGCTTTAAATAAGTATGTCTGGAATTAATACGATGCGATGTTTAACAACTTGCTTCATATAACTAGCTAACTTTCTCGTTTATCGCACTGGCACCTGACCTTACTTGAACTACTCTTACCCTAGCCCTAGCCTTATCCCTAGCCCTAGCCCTAGCCCTAGCCCTAGCCCTAGCCCTAGCCCTAGCCCTAGCCCTAGCCCTAGCCCTAGCCCTAGCCTGAGCCTTAATCCTATCAGCAAAACTCTTAACTAAAAAGATTGAAACTGAAACCATCCCCCAAGAGCACCATCTCAGGACACTGTGTACCCCCCCCCCCCCATCCCTGAAAATAAGCCCAGATGTAACTATTGGCTACCATCGTGAACAGGGGGGGGGTCGAGTAAGGGGGCTTGGGAGCTGTGCCCCCAAAATCCAATTGCCACCCTTTTCCCACCACAATTAAATGTCGGACAGTGTCGCATCCGACGAAACAAAACATTTGAAAATGTTACACCCCTAAATCATCGTCACCATGGTAAGGCATTCAATGTCGGATCGAATCATCGTCACCATGGTAAGGCATTCAATGTCGGATCGAAAATACTACTTCTACTTGGAAATTCGGGATTTTTTTTCTGGACGTCCTCGCACCCCCACTACCCACGTGCCAATTTGCAGCGTTCCAGCTCGCCTGAAAGTGGACGAACATTTCCGAACATGTACGTTAACTCGTCTTTACAAGTTTTACGAGAAACATCGCGCTCATTTAGCAACGCGACTATGCATAGCGTGATACAGTAACATACGTGATACAGTAAAACCCCGTTCACACTACTCAAGATGATCTCTATGAAAAATATGAGCGAACGAAGCTCAGTGGCATCCTCGATCTCGATCAAGCGACAGGTAGTGTCCAGAATTCGATTCGATCCACTCGTTTGAAGCTCGATTAGCGTAAACATTGCGCCAGCCTCGTGGTTAAAGCTTGATCGAAATAATCTTTGCTAGTGTGAACCAGTGACGACGCTAGGGGGAGGCCATGGTGGGAGTAGGGGGGGGGGGGGACAATTAGTACGACGTAGGTAGGTAACTTACTATATCTACACTGTGCACTGTGTTTCGAAATATTTACAAAAAGGCAAAAAAAATATGGGTTTTATTTGGGGCTTTATTTTTGGGGTAGCAGCACACTAGTCTTTTCGCACAAGTGCACCCCTGACGGCATAAGTATAACTTGTAGTTATTTGCAAGAACAAGCTTCCAGAGCCGTGGTTAAGTATTTGTGGTGCTTCAACGGTAAATGCTCTGTTTTGAAAAGACTGGCCCTATATAGGGCCACGAAATAGATTAGGCCCTAAATAGGGCCACAATCTTTTCAAAACAGAGCTTTTACCGTTGAAGCACCACAAAAAACTTTTTGTAAGTTACTCCCTAAGGCCACTTTGTCGTAATTTGACCAAGGTCGACGATCACGATCAGGGCGCCCCATCGAGTGATTGCTGAAACATAGGCAGGTCAAAGTCAAAAACCGGAGTGCTAGCTTACCTCTATTCCAGTGTTCGGAAAATTCGCTGCTGTGACGCTATAGTTGAAAGCTTCGTTCCAAACGGGATTGCAGTTACTTTTCCTAGCACACGTCTTTTTCTTTTTCACTCGCTTCCCCTCGTTCAGAAGGTATACTTTCACGAATGGATCTAGAAGCAAATCATAACCTTTGTACGGAAAGCATGGAACAGATTTTTATCAGAGGGAATGTGGATTTAGACGAGATGAATACACGTCCGTGCGGAAGGTCCGTGCAAGGGGTACGTCAATTTATTTACTGTTCACAAGAGGATCTGTCACCTCACCAACTAGTCGTTTCAAACGTTCGAATTAAAATAAATTAACCAATCGCAATGCGAGAAGCTGAACAGAAACATCGTGGCCGTTGCCGTGCCGCAACTATCAGTTGCTGGTCTGCTCGCAAATAAAAGAAATGTATAAAATTACATTTTTTACTTGGATTGTATTTTTCTGATCCATACTTTTTGCTGAAAATATTAACCCCCTGTGTTTAGCGTGTTTGATACAAGAACCTTTTTTCTGGATTGTGCAGATCAAACAGGTACAAAATGTCATGTATATCCTTGCAGCTCGCCGGTGGGGGTTGCAATCTACTTGTCAGCTGTGCAGCGTCCGTCTGGTTCGACGGACAAAATTTACTGCAGTGTCAAGTGTCATAGGTTGACGGTTGTTTGTAAATAGCAGATCCGGGTGGCACATCGGGTTCAGAGATATGTTCTTAAATAAAGCGTCGTGTACGACACCGAGACCGTGCGACACTTTCTGCCGTATATACGAACGTGCGCGTATGGACCTGCCGCTAGGAATGAACAATACACACTCGTATAATGATCATTCCATCAGAAATCATACAATTTGTAATTAAAAGGTTGCTCGACCATCTCTGATATTTTTTAATTCACACCATCGTTTTCCTTATGTCTGAAGTTTTCGAACCCGATTTTTTCAAAATGTTATGTGGACCCGGTTAGAACTGGCACTTCTAAGGCCGGCGTCGCATAACTGGGCTTTTTAGAGGCAAGGGTAAGGTTACACTTCTCACACACCGTTTGGAAAACCAACGGGAACTGTTTTTTTTTCCAGCTTGTCCAGCAGACAAGATTTCAGACCAAGGTGCCCGAAATTTTTTAATTTTATCCCCCCCTTTTTTTTTAAATTTCACACAAAAAACCCACATTTTCCGCATTTTTTTTTCACTTTTTCACCGCTTATTTCTCGAAAAGGGTCAATAATTTCAATTCCAAAAAAAAAAAAAGGCTTTTTTCATGTGGATTCATGTGCTGTTTGAATCTAACTAAAACCATAATCACATCCAGAAAATTATCAACCCCCTTCGCAAAAATAATTAAGTGAAAATGATAAATTCACGACTTTTGGCATTGTATGGGGGGGAAAAATTAAACGGAAAAAATTAAACTAAAGGGGCAGATTAAACTAAGAATGGGCTACAAAGCCAAGCTCATTTTACCACAGCTTATTTTCTTCGTTTAGAAGTTACAGTGTCTCAAATATGACATATTTTAAAGACCGTAGTACAAATATACTTAAATGATAGCATAGCTCAATTGGTTTGTGGTGGCCATATTTTAATCGAGTGCAGCGTATTTGTTGTTGCAAACATAAAGATCTCTTCAACACAGAAATAAGATTTAAGTCCAGCCCCTAAATAGCTAAACTCGCAGTTTGCAAACAATACATAATAGTAAATTTGAACAAAAGGATTCCAATTTTTGGCTCTATATTCTAGACTGTTTCATTGCCAAGTATTCAAACCAAAAATTTGAGCCTAAGGGGTGAATTGTGTTCAAATATTGTCATAAGACAAGCGAAAGAAGCGGAAGAAGAAGTGTGGCAGTGATACCCAGTTAATTAACAGTATTCTGAAAACTAGTGCTAAAATTAAGAAGAAGACATGAGTCTAAAGAAATTAATAATATTGAACTCATTTCAAAAATACCTTCCTACTCGAGGACTCGAGTTCTACTAGCCGCGTATTTGGCTTCTAGTGGTAGAGCAGTTGCCATGTAAGCAAAAGATCCGGGGTTCAAGTTCTCGAGTAAACAGGTATTTTTGAAGTGATTTAAACATTCTTCAAAATGTTCTTTCTTTCTCTTGCCTTATGGCGATACCTTGTCACTTGATCACTTGTCTCGCCTATCGCCAATATCACATTTAGCACAAGTAGAGTAGGTCTTGCTCCAAGGTACTACCAACTACCTATTCTTACTCCGTCATTGCCAAGGGCAAGTGATGTCATGGTAGTGGCCCCAAGCACGCTGACTTTCAACAAGCGATGTTTCCCAACCAGTGCGACGCCTCGAGAATCTGCCTTACTGGGAAAAATGAAGGCAAGCGCTGGGAATGACGGCACCTCCACCGAGAGACGGGAGAGAATTCGTCTCGCCTGCACATCTTCCACTCTGCTGTCTGCATCCTGCTACAAAATGCAGGCCGTTGAGTGATATCTTAGTTATCTCTTCGTGCATTGAAGGTATCTGGTGGGATGGAAATGTTCCTCATGTTCATTCGTTCCTCTACCTAGCAAGTGACTCGGTCACTCGTAGTTGTGTTGGCATATCATTGTCAGCCTCGAACTCGACGAACATTTGTCTCGGCAGTCGGCTTGAAATCGGTCGATAAATGCAGGCATGGAAGGGCCATGTTTGCTGAAGACCACCAACCGAGCGCGTTAAAAGCTGTGAAATTGAGCACTAGTGTCCACTCGTACGAATAGATTGCCTGGAGTTCCGTACATCCCATCCCTGAAGCCCGATTCGTTCGTGTCCTGGCATTGACACAGACGTGACCTGCCGCTTCGGTGTGCATGGCAAACCAGTATTTTTGATGGCGAAGGTCGTCTATCGGACTCGGAGTCCATGTTTTTCATTGCCCAACGCCTTGGCGCCGAAGGCTAAGCTACCGGCCAGAGGCTCAAGATGCGGAAGGCTGAAGTTCTTTCCGAGGCACGTAGGACTGTGAACTAGCCACCTTCATTTTTAGACAGCTTGCTGCCTCCGTGATTGCGCGCGTAACGTGTTAACTCGTCGTAGAGAGTTTTTCAGCCGCGTTGGTCACTATGATTCTCCGCGTGGACAAAACGTGTCGGCCGGACAGTCATTTGACAGCGACTGTTTCCTGTAGACTGCTAGCGTATCCGCCGTGTTTCGTCCAGACAGCTCAGTAGTCACCGCGATGGCCACAATCTGAGTAATAGACTCGAACTCCGAGGGGCCATGCCGATCAAAGAGCGCGGCGTGGCTACTTTACACGAGTCCAAGCTGCACTGACCCATTTTTTGGGGTGAAGCAGTGATTTTGCCGGGTTCTTACCATAGGAATTGCATTTTCAAACCGTGCTGATAAGTTT
>QKMV01003716.1:0-11091 GCA_003287335.1 Lednia tumana
AAAGGAATATTTTTTTCCATATTTTTCCACAGTTACAAATGGATCTTTGAACACATTCCGAACGTGTTTTTATCCAGGCTAGAAAAAATACTATCCACGCTAGAATCACCTTAAGGGCATGTAGAATTAACATAAGCATAAGCATTTTAGCACAATATCATGAGCCTGCCACAACTGACTATGACTGCATATACCCTTGCTGTTGAATAACAGTCAACCACAGTTTACTTGTCGGTCGAGTTCAAAGTCTGCTGACTTCCGATTCCGAATCTGTTGCCATTTTAAAACAATCAACAGCCCTGACTTAAACTCTTTTTTAAATTTTTTTAAAGTGGTCTTTAACGACGCACTGTATAGACAACTGGTCTATTGGTGTCGGTGAATGATAGGGTGATAATGAGGGATATGATAAACCTAACAGGTAAGAGGGGAAACCAGGTGCCGGCTCGTAGCCTACTCCTGTCGAAAAGCACCAAGGGGACCACCGCTTAACGTCCCTTCAGAAGGACGGTACAACTCGAACAGCATGGGATTCCTCCACTAATCCGTTCTGTCGAGAGGTGGATTACAAGGGGAGTGGAGCTGTCGCATTAACTTCAAACCCTCCAGCCTCTCTCCCGAACAGAAATGGACCTTGGTATGAATGGTCATCCATACAACCTTTGGTCCACCGCAATGTTGCTTAACTTCAGTGATCTCACGAGAACCGATGTATCCAACATGCCAAACCGTTCGGTCTTTAAACTCTCCCCTGAACAATACCAAATATGTTAGTTACTTGTTATTGACGATCAACCGACGTAATGCCAAGCCATTACTTTTGACCCCGTTTGTCATACTACTGGCACTATTCACCACTACTCTGGCCTGTAACGTATATTTTAATTGTATACGTAGGTGTACTCTACCTTTACCCTATGGGCCAGAGTAACCCCCCGTGCATAACCCGAAGTGGTGCCTTTCTGCACCACAATGACGTTCGTTTTTGCCGCTCCTGGCCTTGGCAAGGCCGCATTGATATGTACTTTCTGCATGGTTTTCGCCGGCTGGGTGGCAGCGATTGACGGGATGGATTGAGCGTTGGGTGTGGACCCTAGAGCTGCCGTGTGAACCGTTATTACACGTGGCACCACACTGGCCGGCACCAGCCGAGGAGCCGCGGTTGAGGTGGTCGCAGAACTTGTCGCCATCACGTACATGGAAGAAGTGCCGCAGGAACTGTACGCTGGCTTGGGAAGGATCTTGGCAGCGTTGGATCCAATTGCCATCATTTTTACTCCGGCTGAAATAGCATATCCATTTTAACGGGCTGTCTACCGCAGAAGTTCTGCAGGCTGGCGGCAACGTTTTCGCCATTTTTCAAGGGTGTAGAAGATTTTACAATGGGCTTACATACACTGCTTAGACAACTCTCAGAGAGTGTGAGATAGAGAAATAGAAAATGTTGAAACATGTAAAATTTAACTCTTGAAGGGGTCGTTTTATAGCACAGAGTTCAGTATTAGACTTTCGATAACAAACATTAAATTTATGTCCAAAGCGACGTCTTGAAGTCAAAGATATTACAGTGGAATGAATTACTGGCACTCCCTCAATAAAAATTCTCACTATATAGGTACCTACTTACGTACCGGCTTATGTTGTTGCCACGTAGGCTTTTTTTTATCTAGTACCGGTATAATCATTTTCCCGGTTAAATCTAATTAAAATAAAAATGTATCGCAACAGAATTCAGCTGAAAATGTAATAGTGTACACTTACAGACATCTTTCATCTGGAAACTATATTTTGGCTTTGCTGCTTGCAAAGTGGCCCTAACTGTCTTGGCCGGAGGCTGTGGTGCCAACGGAGTGATAATACGAGGTCTCAACTTAGTTGGTTGTGGCAATGCCGCGGTTGTCATTGGATGCTTGTGTTTTGGATTCATCGTGTATGCAGACGAGGCCATTGCTGCAAGAGACGCTAAAAAAAGTTGAAAACAGACCCCAGGCGTAAACTTTGTGATTGCGGCAGTAGAATAAATTAGGGGCTCAGAGCAGCCGTGGTCTTATGAATCTTAAACTGACTGAGCCAGGCTGAGACTAAAAATCACCAGGTGATACCAGCACAGACACATAAACTGATCGGTTCTAAAACCGCCACGATTTAATTTAAACAATAAGCTCTGCAAAGTTAAGTGACGGGGTTGCCGCCTGGAAAAGTAGACCCAAAAACTGATGCAGAATATTGGCAGCCACTAGCAGTTCCAGCTGGGTAGAGCTAATTAGCACTATAGGATTACAAAAAGGGCTCACACTTGAGGGTGACCAATCTGTCCAGTTTCACACCCTACCAAATCAGATCTACCAGCTGCTGAACTCATCTCAACCCATGTGGATTGAAGTAATTATCATTTTTTTAGAACATGTAACTGCCAGTTGGAAGAAGTATTTACCTAAATTAGAGGAAGCAATGCCGCCTGTCACAGAGCTGCCTTGTGTCTGCACCATCATCGATGGGCCTCTTAAATGAGTGGACGTGGCACAAGACTGCACCGGTTTCACAATCGGAACACTCAATGATCGCTGCAATATGCTTGCACAGCTCGTCCCTCCTGGTGTACTTGAGGTTGACACTATGATCACCTAGGGATAAAGTTGGAGAATACACAGTAAAAAACTGCACATTGTGATCGAAATTCAATTAGCTGCTTTTTTTCTGCATTTTCATTTTGTACCTTTTGAGAAGGAGATGGTGAATCAGCGGAATTCGACCGGCATGGCGTGATCTTGACAGTGTTCATATTTACTGAATATTGTGAGGGAGGCGTGACTCTTGAACCAGTATGTTGGTGAACTGAAACTGGCATCTGAGGAAAATATGTAAAAATTGGGATGTTAATGTTTATTCATGTGTACACTTTTAGCCCTCATGACAAAATTTTAAATGCAATGGGTAGATAGGGATAGCACCGGTTAATCGTTAACTGGTTAATGACCAGACTTTCTGTGTTTCCCAACAACCGGTAGCTTTGTTTATTGTTTTGAACGACAACACAAATTTCCATTTCAGATGCACTTGTTTATATACTTTGTGTTTAAATTCATCACGTGTCAAGAAAAACTCGCATTTCCGTTCCTTTTATTTATCTTGTAAGTTTTAGGGTGCCTTACATTGCCATCTATGAGGAAATTCCCCACTAAATTTCTAAAATTGGCGGTTAAAATTTTACCCTTGAAGAAGGTAACAGCATAACTTTTACAAAATGCTGGAAAACTATTGTGGATTTCTTAGCATTCAAACCCAGTTAGTTTTTGTTTGAAAAATTTTGCCATGTGGCCAGTAGTTAGTTTTTACATTGTTTGAAAAAGACTGGTCTTAACACGGTTTCATATTCGGGCTCGGTGTCATGCCTAGTAGGTGGTTGATGGTACGTAAACCCAAGAGGCATAATACCTTCAAAGTTTTGTTTGTCTCTCTAAGCGGCCAATGTATAGCTTTGTCACTGTGCACACCTATTATAGGAATATTAGGAATATTATGATAATGTTAACGGACTTCTGAAAGTTGACATTTTAATTTTATTCACTAAATACATCATCGTTCCCAGTAACTAATACCTTTACTTTGGAAAGTGGAAGTGCTGGAGAGATGGGACCTTCAATTGAAGACGACCTCCGTCGTTTTTTGGCCTTGCCAGGATGCTCGTCTTTTTCTGACAACGGGGAAACCGAAGACGCCTGAGAAGCCAACAAGTTTGGCGAGATTGAACTGACAACAGACTGTTGAAACGTCTTTGTAGCTTCGGGTATACTTGGCTCGTGGAGTGGTGTTGACATATCATGTGCTTCAACAATAAATACAAAAATTAGGTACTAGCTACACTGTCATTATTATTATATGGATGGTAAATTTCCATGCTACAAAAAATCATATAGAATTAAAATAGTTAGGTATCGATTAGGTACTAAGTGATTCGATATTTACCTTTCGGTTTAGCTATTTGAGAAGGTGGAGGAAGCTTGGCATTTTCAGCTGCTGCAATGTTTGCCACATTGTTGGCTATAGCTGTAAATGCTGTTTGTGGAACTAATCTAGGTAACAATGGGATCAGCCTGCGACCTTCTATCGCCCATTCGGTCATCGTATTTGGCCCACACATCCTGGAAAAAATACCTTGTAGCAAATTTTGTGCCACAGCACCTCCGGTACAGACCTAATGTGGCATTTAGGGAAAATTGTAGACAGGCAGCAGCAAGTATAAAAAAGTACACAACATCCAAAAAATCAAAGCGAGGGTGCGTGAGACATTCTAAATCACACAATACACACTTTTGAAAGGACTCGAGGAGAAAACCTATAAATAGGCGTGCGTAGTCACATAGAGCAGTTCCCAAAATGTGTACACTTTATTCAACAGCTAATTTTCTAGATTGAATCTTCACAATTTAGTACGTATAATATAATAACTTCACACTTACTGTTCGGCAACAGTTGCAAGTTTCTCATCATTGACAGCTCTCCGAATCTCTGCTTTGTGCCTCTCCATCGAAATATTAAGTGTGGCTGATAGATCAAATAAGATCTTTCGTTTTTCTAAGTTCAGCTCTCCTTGTGCTCTCAAAGCCGACACAATACTTCCATACGCTTCCAATTCTAGTGCGTAATAAGACATGTTTTTTTTAGTTAGTTGTCAGTTGCATCAAGAGGTAAACATCTGCTTGTAAAAAGGTTTACATCTATCTACGATGAAAATTGGGTTCAGACTAATTTACAATACCTCTAATTTAATGCAATACCTGTAACTGTTTTACATATTACCTACCTAAACGACGAAGAAATCTTTTGCAGTCATCCCGCGACATGTCTAAAAGCATTGGCCACATTTTGGTGTATTGGAGTCAACTGCACTAGCTTCTGTCTGTCCTTTTTAAAATTGCATGAAACAATAACAAACACTTCGCGAATGCATCTGCTGCTAAAAATATACCTTGTTGTACAAGTACGCAAAGAGCCTGTACGCTACTGTCATGTCTGTGGTGGTTTGTAGGTTAGAAAACGCGCAAATTAAAATTCCCAACGCCATGAGATTTTTGGCGGCAAACTAAAGAAAACTCCACAGCTTCCTTCCAGCTTCCTTTCAGTGAATTTCAGCGCAATCAAGGAAGCTGTAGAAAATTAACCGACATTTTCAGACTAACGCCGGTTTTTCAGTGGCCTGTGCAGAACCGAACGAGCCATTAACTTGTTATTACCATGGCAACAGCCAATCAGGTGTCTTCGTTCTCTTTCTTTTAGACCGATAATAATTAACGGACCACTGAAAAACCGGCCCTAAGCTGAAGATGTTTTTGGTTTCAGAACTTTGTCAAATATGGCATAAAATATGGGTATATGAAAATAGGGTGAAATTTTCCCCTAAAATATTTTGCATTTTCAACTTATTTGTCACAAAAAGCTCTTTTAAGATAATTTTTTAATTTTATTTCAACATTGAAATTAATTTTGCAAAAGGTTGATCACTGTGACTTTTGTGTCTAGCAGTTCAGCTTGACTTCTAATGATGTGCACCAGGCCTTAGAATTAGATAGACAATTGTTATCGCTTTTAGTAGACAATGCCGGGTCTTAAATTATCGAATCACTTACTTAGTCTAATGTATATTGTTTGTGACATTGTGATGAATGTTGGTATTCAATGTGAGTGGTTTGGTTGCGGGCTTGATTTGCTCCATGCCAACACTCGGTGCTTACCAGTCTCCGCATCCCAATGTAGATATCCGCCCAAAATATACCTTTCATATGATAAAAACTCTGCGAAATCATCAGCAATGTTTTGTTATACTTATTTTCCAGTCAACCAGAAATGTAATTAAGACTCATGTCTGGTTGGCTAAGCACCCAAGATTTTGGAGTTATTGCTGCAAAACTCCCTTTTTACCCAGTTTGAGCTTACCAACATGTAATATTGTAATATACAACATGTATTATTGAACTGAAGACACCCTTGCATATTCACCACATTAATTCTTGTAATTTTGTTTTCATATTTTTTTGTCAAGCTCCCTCGCTCATGGGAAACAGTCAGAAAGGGAGCCAATACTACAAGGGAGCGACGCTCTCTGGTATCAAAACTTTCCCAGCATTTGCCTGAAATGTTCGGTCTTGGGTAATCTTGGCAAACCTACCTATTCGGATAGCCATTCATGCAGATAAAACCAGGGACCTCTCGATTGTAAGGCAGTTGAACTCCCACCGTGACTACTTCGCTCGATATATATTGTGGAAAAAAAATACCATAGAATAATGCTACCAATAATAAGGCAACCCTTTTTCTATGATAGTACCTACATTTCCAATGGTCATCAACAAAAGAATCAAGAGGGCTGGTGACAGATCTCCAAGGTAGTGATATTTCTACCTGTTGACACAATAATTTTAGACACAAAAAGTTGACAGTCAATTTTCTTTTAGCTTCAATTCAGCTTCAAACAAAAAATTTCAATGTAAAATTTTGTCAATACCTCAATAATTGTGAAATTCGAGGTAGGCAAATGAATCTGTGACTTTCAAAGCTCTGTCACGAATGATTTGGATCTGTGTATTACACATGTTGACACTTAGCGGTACCAATTTATTCCGTTCACAACCTGGTATTCAACTTTATTTCCAGATGTCATTCCAATAATCATGCTGTCGAGACTCTGCCACGGTCACCGAGTCTACCGAAGCTTGGTACCTTCGGCACGCTGTCGAACACAACTCCTGGTCAAGCCATCATCTCTCTGCCAGATACTGCGTAACTTTGCATACAATGACCCAGACTCCTCCTCAGAGAATCGCCGCCGCCGCACGCTCAAAGAGCAGGCTATGGCCCCTAGCGGAGAGACAGCTTTTGATATTGGCCAAGGGGCGCTCGCTGGTGGTGCTCTTCTCGGCTTGGGAGCGTTGGGATTTTATGGCTTAGGATTATCAAAAGAAGCTGGTGCAATCGATCATGCAGTGTAAGCCATAAACATTTCTACTGGAACCATGATTAATAAAAATGACTATCTTACGGCTGTCAAATTATTCCAACTTATGTTGTACTAAAAAAAAAAGTGTTTTTCACACTTCTTAGCATTTTGACGCAGTTTGTACAATAGTTTCTTGCTATTTTACGACATTTTTGTATGTATTAAAAGGGCTTTTCATTTGCATTTTAGTAGTCAGTGTATGTAAGGATTGCATACATTTTCTGCAAACATCTAATTCACTTAACTTGATGTTCTCCAGAATATGGCCCCAGCATGTCAAGCAGCGTATAAAGGATACGTACATGTATTTCGGAGGCTCCATCGCAATAAGTGCAGCCAGCGCGGCTGCAGTTTTTAATTCCCCTAATTTGCTGTATGCCCTCGCTTCAGGTGGATTTATGGTAAGAATTTGAATTTCAACAAAACAGAGAGCTAGGTTTATTATAGCAGAATAGGTATTGCATTTTCAATTTTAAATATTTTCAATCAGTTGTTACTTTTGAAAAACTGCTCATGAGGCCTGAGAAATGTGTGCAAAATGTAGGTACCGTACAGAGACGAAGAAATCTGTCACAAACCCTCTTGAACCGTGGTTAATATAGTATAATGTTGCCGTTTCTGCGCAGCCTTCTTTCTGGTGTATTATTAAGGGGAATATTAGGTTAGTGGTTGAGGACTGATTATGTTGACAATAACTGACCCCAATTTGTATCAAAGGACTTTGAAAGTTAAATTGAATACTAAGTTGTTTGGTCTGTAAAACTGAAAAGATTATATGATTGAACCCATGTGTTACAAACAAAATAATGTTCCCATATGTTTTGGTCCCAATAATTAGACCATCGTTAGACCTTAATTGATTTTTACTCCGTCAATAACATGAGGAAGGTCTAAGAATTTCAACTTACATAATTGAGAAGAAAATATTATTTTATAACATGTGGATTCAATCGTTTTATCATTGTCGGTGAATGTTTTTTTTTAAAAACGTTACAAGTTCTACATTTGTGCTCTGTTTCAGACTGTCGCAATAACCCTGGCTGTGCAAATCGCAAGTATGTTTGCAGTGATGAATATGCCTTACAAAAAAGGTTTCGGTGCAAAGCAGCTAGGCTGGATGATTTTCAGTGGGATCACTGGTGCCGTGATTGCTCCGGTTTGTCTGCTTGGGGGTCCCATCATTCAACGTGCAGCATTGTAAATAACGTTGTTTAAAATAAGCTAAAAATTGCACTGGCGTAGCTTTGTCTTGCAGAACAAGAAATTTAAATGGGTCATCCAGCTTACGATGGGTGATTGGATAATTGGAGGCGTGGGGGAAATTAGGAGTGTTGGTGGTTTTGTAATTTAAATTGCATCATTTGATTTAAACTGTTATTCTGATTAATTTGCAATTTAATGTCAAAATTTTTATTCAAATCAAGAATTACTTAGAATTAAATTAAAATCAAGAAAATCAGAAGATGATATTATTTAAAATGACAACCTAGCATCATGCAAGTAAACAAAAATAAGCACACAAATCAAAACAATGATTGTGTAGTTATAACCAGGTGTTGAAACCGTTTGAAATTTCCCTTTCGGTTTCATTTTTGATCCTGCCTTTTTGTTTTTCTGGTTTTGGTTTCGTTCTTTCAATAACTAACGGTTTTTGAAGCCACTTTATTTCAACCGGCTCCTCCCAATTTTCCCTTTATTTTGATAATAAAATAAACCAAAATAATTCCAATGTGCTCTTAAAACTCCCTGTGTGATTTCTTATGGGAGATTTCGACTTGTGCACCCCACCTAAAAAATGCAATGATTGACTAATTTTCTCTGTCTTGTATGGGAGCAAAAAGTTTCCTTTGTGCATCTAAATTCCAAACAAACGACCATGTAGAAGTGACATTTTGCTTGGAGTTTACCGCCCCTTCAAGATTAGAGCCTCTGCATCTGAAATAAAAGATCATAGACATTCTTTGTCTTCTGAATATGATGGCAATAGAATAATGACAAAATGTGCTAACATTGACAAAAGGAATGCTGGCTGAAATTTTGGCTGAGTGTCTACAACTCGATGACACTTTCAAAATAATGTAAATTAAACCAACGATTTTAATTTTAAATATTCAATTGATTTAAATCAGAGCAATGCTAGGGATTGGTAAAAGCATCACTACCATTCAATGCTGGGGATTGATTGATTTCGTCAGACTTCCCAGAGCCTTGGCCTCCTACAAAAATCGGGAAAGTTTCAGAACTATCGCCCTTTCACTTCCTGCCGACATCTCTAAAATATCAAATGTAGCGAAACCATAGAAACCATTGGACGTTTGTGCTCAAGGTACACTGCGGGAGTAGTGGGCGGCCTATCAACAATAGCGGTTTGCGCACCGAGTGAGAAGTTCTTGCTTATGGGAGCACCGCTCGCCATCGGATTCGGCATCGTTTTTGCTGCGTCAATTGGTAAGTTGACTCAGATAAGGCCCGTAATTTACAACTATACAGCGTAGGTAGATTTACTTCTAGGGACAAGAAGGAAGATACATACTAATAAAATAAATTCTGTAACTTACTTTTTTCTATATGATAGGTACCTTGTTGAGAAATAGATCCCAGGAGCGGTTGTGGGAAATCATGGAAAACCACAATCATGGATAGCCGGTTGCCAGAGAATTGATCCTGGGACCTTCTCAATGCAAGGCAGACGCAATAACAGCTCGGCTACCTACCTTACTCCTAAAAAACACAAATAAATTAGAAACAGTCAAATTGGTGATGGATGCACTGTTCTGCTTCCGCAGGATCGATGTTCCTGTCTCCAGCCACCGCCCTTGGTGCTGGGCTATACTCGATTAGCTTGTACGGAGGACTGCTGCTCTTTTCCCTGTTCATGCTGTACGACACTCAGAAAATCATCCATGAGGCTGAGAAATACCCACTGGTGGCAGAGCATCCTTTTGATCCCATCAATGCGTGAGTTTTTGGCTCAGATATTGGGAATTATCTACATTGATTTAGGTTTATTTACCTAAAACCCCTGTTGTAAAAAGTGAAAGTGTTCTTCACATCATCGCGAGTGCTTTGATAGTGCTTGTTAGTGCTCGATACTATGTCGTTAATAGTATTTAAGTTGACTTTCCTTTCTCGTGGATGTAAACTTCTCTCAAAAGTTTTACCAATTGACCTTTATTTTGTGTTTTCACTGGCTTCAAAGCTAGCTGAATAGCACATTTTCATTTTTTTAGAACCATTCAGTTTGGGTTATGTTATACAATAGAGCATGATAAATATTGACATCAGCCATTAGTCATAAGATCACTCATTCATCCCTTTGGTCATCACCACTGCGATAGATTATCATTTGTTCGCACACATTCTAAAACCAACTCTGAGTTTAAAATTTCTTGAAGTGCTAGTATACATTTTCTGCATATTCCTTTCTCTAGGCTCATGGCTTCTTCTTAATCTTAGCACTAATTTTCAAAAAATCTGTTATTTAACTGGGTAACACTGCCAAGAACTTCTAACAATTACAAAGCCTCAACGTTTCGCGAACTGTAGGTTTCCTCAGAGCGAATGTGACAGTTTAAGGTGAAATTTCCGTGTATTTTCGTGCATTTTGTTAAACATTGCTTTTCAGGTCAATCGGAATCTATATGGACACAATCAACATATTTCTTCGTATCGCACAGATATTGGCGACCATTGACAACAAGAAAAGGAAGAGTAATCCTTGACCACTGCAGCAAATAAAACCCCAGGAAACCATATTTTAACTGTTTTGCATGTGTTATTTTATAATTTGTGACATAACTTGGAAATTCTTTTCACTTGTGAAAATACATAGAAAATAGCAACAAAAATAGTGGTTTATTTTCCTTCATGGTAGAGGCATAGGCATTGTTTTTTCATCAGAAGTGTCTGTACGTTAGATAGGTAGCATCTGAATAAAATATTCTTTTAGGATACCCACACTTTAACTTGGCTTATCAGACTCCACCAGGCAAACGGCAATTTGCTGAATGGATGCAACAATACTCGTAGAATCGAATAGTATATAACAAAAGATATTATATTACAAAAGAAAGAATCAAAATTTCGAACAATGAAAC
>QKMV01003717.1:0-11091 GCA_003287335.1 Lednia tumana
ATTCACCGACGTCAATAGACCAGTGCCACAGGGCCAGTTGTCAATACAGTGCGTTGTTAAACACCACTATAAAAAAAAAAAAAATGCACTTTTTAAATTCTTAAGACTCATGTCTTCTGTCTATTCTCAGCAGTAGTTTTCAAAAAAACTGTTAGGAAACTCTGTTAGAAGTTAACAAGGAATAAACATTTTGAAAGCCAAATACACGGCTAGTAATATTAGAATATTAGAATATTAAAATCACCTCAAAAATACCTGCTTACTCGAGGACTCGAACCCCGGACCTTTTTTCAACCGGGCAAATGCTCTAGCCACTGAGCTAAGCAGTGCTTAGCTTAGCTTCAGTGCTTGATTTGCCCGGTTAGCAAAAGGTCCGGGGATCGAGTCCTCGGGTAAGCAGGTATTTTTGAAGTGATTGTAATATTCTTAAAATCTGTTAGAAATTCTCAGCAGTTAAACCCATTTACTAACAATTCTTTTTGAAAGCTGCACTTTCACAGGCTGAATACGAGACCATTTTATGGCCAGGCCTGTTGAACTTCAAAGATAACTTCCCATGGCAATTTCCTAAATTTGAACCCTGACCCGAACTTTGTTGGCCACCCTGGTAAAAGTTAAAACCAACACATTCTGGTTCGAATTCAGAAATTAGTTTCCTAATCCTCGCACACATGGCTTGGATGGGGGTGGGCAGGGGGTGAGGGACTTAATTTGCTTGCAGAGCGAACAAGGAAATCTGGCTCTCGAACAAGATTAAAAAGGATTTACTCGTGGTCTATTCAGCTTATTGTAAGCGGAACTTCCCTCTGATACAAATTGAAGCTTTGATCTACTTGTCTGCAAGCTATTTTGTACGCATCAGCTTTCCACACTAGCCTAGGGTCCCTACTCCCTAGGCTTTCTTCCATATAAGTTCCAGACTTCACACGAATCACATATGGTCACTTATTTATTCTGTCATTTCTGTAGATTCAAGAATAATTACATATTATGATTTAACCATTAACACTTTAATCTCTTTATTGTGTGAAGCATTGCTTAAAAATATATATATGAGACCCTGGCTAGGGTGGAAACTGAATACTATTGAATACCATAGCTATTTTAAATTTCTTTAGACACAAGTCTACTTCCTAATCTTAGCACTAGTTTTCAAAAAAACTGTTTACTTAACTGGGTAAAACTACTAATTGGACTGTATCGTAATTTTTATCATCGCGAAACGTAGGGAATTTATTAGTGGAGTCCTAAGCGCTTTTACACAGTTTAGACAACAGTTTTTTGAAAACAATAGCCATTCTAGCCATAATAACTATGATAACTATGGAATGTTGTAGGCTTTCAGAGCCGTTGCTTGTACAATGATTACAATGTACAATTTGTTACAATTTTGTTTTTCTTTGTTAGAAAAAAGACAAAATTTTTTAAACAAAGCCTGAAGATGCCAGTGCCACCACAGGCGAAACGTTGTTACTATAAAAATGATAAAATAAACAATAAAAACAGAGCACAAACCGTAAATTGTAATCATTATTTTCAAATATTATATCCCTTCTACATTCAAGGGAAGTTGAATGGTGATGAAATGACGGATGAGTGAAGATTGCAGGTCAGATTCAGATTCAAAACCTTTTGTACCCTATGTCTTGAAGGGGCTGTAACATTCTAAAACTAATTTTTCATTTGGACTGAGTGCAACATGGTAGTATAAAATGACCTTTCGAAAATTTTTGTCGTAATTCTATGAAATCATCGTGGTTATTTAATGTTTCGCTTAGCGCTCGCGGCGACTCGATCTATGGAATGTGCGCAAAAAACGACACTCTCATTTGACTATAGCTAAAATAAACCACCTGTTGGAGAGCCAATTTATTATAGAACGTAGTAAAGATGACAAATATTTTATCAACCCTCAATATTTCTTGGACCAAAATTACTCCTAGCTGCTCAGGGTCAACAAATTCCCCGTAAGATTTCTTGAAGCAGATTTCGACTAAAGTACGCCAGTTGAGATATTAAAGAGTGACCTTGACCTTGACCTTGTCTGGAGCAAAAAAAAATCTTTGTGCTTATACTGCTTATACAGTTTTCACTAAGGACTATTTGGAAGTGACACTTTCTTTAGTTGAGGGGGTTGTAGCCCCTTAAAAATGTATGCAACTTCACATTTTGGAGCACCTGAGTTTGATGAAATATCTGGTCGTGATCAACTGCATCACATATGACTTTGAGAGATTAATGTGATGTTAATATTCCTCGTGCGTGATCGACAGTCGAATAAAGTTCGTCGCCGCAGGCGATGAATTGACCTTTTTCTGGACTTTACAATAGACTTGGACTTACCATACTTACATACTTACATGGCAGACGCTTCGCTCGCTTCACTCTGCCGCTTTATAAGACTTCCAAGCTTCATTGCCTATAATAAACTATACAACGTTATCCTCTCTTAGAAAAAACAGCTCACTCGTGGCACGTGTGAGAGAAACCTACCCATTCATTCTGAATGTGTGGTGTTTAACGACGCACTATATTGAGAGCTGGCCATATGGTCTTTGAGCGTTGGTGACTGATAGGGCAAAGATGTGGGTGGTGATGATCTTAAATATGGGGAATCCGGTGCCGGCACGTAGCCTACTCCTATCGAAAAGTACTAAGTGGATCATGCATCGCTTACCGACCCTTCCGAAAGACTGTGCAATTGAACAGCAGAATTCAAATCGAGAGGTTGAAATCAAGGGGAGTGAAACTGCTGTAGATAGCTTCCACCCCTCCAACCTCTTTCCCGAACTTGAATGGTCACCCATCCAACCTCTGACCCACTGCAATGATGCTTTGCACCACTCATTCAGATTTTAAATTGATGTATAAATAATATAGTTTTAAAGGAGATGAAGGGTGCCACGTTAATTTATAATTACACATATGTCCCGAATTGATGTTCGTAATATACCTACCTACTTTTAATGAGCGTAAAATATTTATCTGCAAAAATGTATGTAGGTATATATAAATATATTTGTTGGTGAAATTCTTACAGCCGTATGGTATTGAAATCATAATTGCGGTTAATGCTCCGAATGAAATATTTACTTAAAAGCCGACGTTTTGCCGAGCGTCCACTCGGGCTTTTCAAGGCAAAGAAATTGAAGCACTGTTGAAAAACAAAAAAAATCTAATGCGTCGATTTCTTCTCGAAGAATTTGAGCATTAACGGCAATTATGATATATAAATATATGTTTATACCAACTACATTGTCAATACATTGCAAACCTACCTCGCATAAATGGGAGAGCCGACGTGCTAGAGACCTCAGGCATTTTTAGTCATGAATAATTCAAGTTATAGTTTGTCTTCAAACTGTTGACTGGACTGAGCTTTCTTTGTGGCGTTGTAGGCAACCATTCAACCGCTCGTATGCATATCACGATGAGCCGGGAAATTCGAAGCTATCTTCTGGAAAGCTACCTTCCCAGCTCGCTGTTCGTCATCATGTCTTGGGGTAGCTTTGTGGTCATACCCGATATGGTCCCGGGCCGCATGGTCCTACTGGTCACCACCCTGCTTTCTCTGGTCACCATGTTTGACACTGTCCGGTAAGTATCACAATTTACCCCTATGATTCACGCCACCGGTGTTCACAGAATAAGCAATCAGCCAGTTGACATCAACCAAAAAACAATTTCCTAAGTAAGTAAAGTATATATTTATGTATTCATACATAACTTTTCTTATCTTAAATCACAAATTGATGAACATTCGTTAATTTAGGCTCAAACATGTTAAACGCCTGCCAGCTACACCTGACGCCATTATTACTAATTTAATAGACGACTTGCAAAAAGGCTTAACATAGAGTCAATAAAGCTAAATAAAATCGTACCCCTATAAGAATTGCATTGCCAAACAAAATTTATTACCTCTGGAATGGCATGATGTAAGTGGTCTGTTTATTATTTTGTCCACGACTTATCCTGTTGTCTTCGTACCCACGACTAAATTAGTTCATAAAATAAATAAGATGAATAACAATTCAAAATACGCTTTGAAACACATTGTTTCTCCGTGTGATGTTGTTTTACTAATGAAAAGACTAGTAGATCTCACAGAGATAGTTATAGAAGGTAGAACTACGAGGACCCACATTGCAACTAGAAAGTCGCTTTACGGAGGTATTTATGATCTTATCATGGGCTTCTTTATTTTGTTAGAATGATTTATTACATTAGAGCTTGAATAACAGGGAAAAGCAACATCTTTTAACGAGCCACTTTTGAACATGGACTGCACGCTGATAGTGACCAGCGCAGAATATTTTTGGCACCAAACCTATTGGTTCGTTCAGTCTTCCGGGCGGTTTTCCGCGATACGAACCCCGGACCTCTCGATTACCAGTCGAGAGCTACCTGCTGAGCTAACTGGGCCCATGTTCTCTGAACTACGAGTCTCTCGGCCTCTTCTCTTCGATGGGCCCTGACTCTACCTAGCGAGGCGAGAAGAATGGGTATGCTCAGTTAGCTCCGATAAAAGAGCACTAGACTGGTACTGGAGAGATTCTGGATTCATACCGCAGATCGGACGGAAAATTTTTCCCGCTTCGCTTCTCTTCCATTATTCGCTAACTGGGTAAAGCTCCTATCCAAAGAAGTCAAGATCTCAACATTAGGTATGTTTGCCAGCATGCACTGCTGTTCAGATCAGGCCTATCGAACAGACCAATAAATACTAGCAGAATAACATCAGCTCCATCATTTCATTTCTGACTGAACGAAGTCTCAAACCTCTCACATCGTTTCAACGTGGAGATTTGGGCCTGTTCTGTCAGTCTATTATAGGTCGAGGAGCCATAAATTTCTAGATTAATGTGACATAGTATACTTTCCAGTCAAAATAATATTATTTCTTCTGTTTTACAGAAACAACTCTCCAAACGCCTTAGAGCTAAAGTGCATCGAAGTTTGGCTCATCTCCTGTACTCTATTTGTGTTCTTCGCGCTGATTGAATATTTCGTTGTGCTATTTGGCATTCGCTACGACAAACATTGGCGACACAAAAAGAAAGACCTTGACGGGGGTTCCACTGTTCCGAGCAACTCAACATCCGAGAACAACCTGACCTCCTCGAACATGCCGGCGATGAACAACCATCCCCCAAGACCTATACAGCACATGTCACAGTTGCCACCGCTGCTACATCATCGTAACCCGTCGTCGACGAGTCGAGTGGATAATCTAAGAATGTTTGGCACAAGTAGAGTTAGTCCTCAAGGCTCAAACGAAGAGACCAAGAATGATATTTCGCTCATTCCACCGAAACCAAAGCCGAGAACCACAGTGATCATTGTAAGTAATTTGGACATTTTAATTTTCAATACCAGAATGGACCACTAGTATTTCAGAGACAATCAACATTGTGGGACTTTGAATGCTAAGAAAAGCATGGATCCCACATAATTGATTGACTCTGGAATTACTTTTTTCTAGTCACTCATTGAGCCGAGGTAGCGTTTTCACTTTTAAAGCAAATGTTGATGAACAAACATGGTTTTACAGAAAACTCTTTGTGCCATGTGGCTCCGAATAGCTGGAATGGTTGAGTTATATTTTGCTTGCAAGCGAGGTATAACAATATCAGCCCGAGATGAGCATAATCCGTGCAAAACAACCAATCCCAGAAGAATTTTCGCCTGTTGTAACAATCACAAGTGCAGTTTGACTTGCTAAATATAGGGGGCATCGAAAAGACCGACTCACATACTTGGTATGAATGTTTAGTAAAAGCAGCAAAACTTTCCCTAAGTTTCGGAAACTGCTGCCTTCTTCACTGGTAAAAATGTTCATTACCTCTGAAAATTAGGCTAGTAGGCAGTTTAGTGGATATGAAAAGTTGGGAAATTTTTCTCAATTTTATTTAGTACTTGCAAGCGTATCTGACGTTGTACAGGAACCCGTGTTGGAATGGGTACTCAGCTTTTACTCAAGGAACGGTTGTGGCTGAGGAATCACGGAACGCTGCATCACTATACACCGTCTAAAGGGGGGCAATTGCGTAAAATTGTCAAAGAGTATTTCACTTGTTATCTACCAACATAACGAGTATACATGCGACAATTTAACGTGATCAAACTTGTTTTGTATTTAGATAACGAATTACATCTTTGTCGAAAATGTTGAACCTTCAAATTGCAAGGTCAAACCCAAACCTGCAAAAATTTTGTTCTCATCTTGATCAACTATCAGAGATAAGGAATAGCCATGGAGTTGGGAGATAACAGAAAACTGATGAAAAATAGCCTGTTTGAACAAGTATGCTTTCAAATTGTTGAACAATGATGTGCCATATGACATTTTTTGCTTTAATCCAGGATCCTCACAACCCAAGCGAAGGAAGACCCCGAGAGCCTCCATCGAGGCGGAAGTTCCGAATGGTCGCTGAATATGTGGTCCTGTACGCAGGCAACTCCCGGGGGATGGTGGACCAAGTGTCATTAGTCGTTTTCCCGTGCTGCTTCATTTTGTTCACGACATGCTACTGGATTATTTATGTCACCGAGTCTAGAGCGAGAGCTAACGATTGATGGTTCAGCTTGCAGACAGTGGCAGTTGTTAGTATTTACGATTCAGAAGATTTAGCGAAATTCTAAGTCGAGAATTGACGTGATATTTGAAAAATAGAGCCCTTTTAACTTAAAAGTGTGATAAAACTTTACAATTGTAAGAAGTAACCATCCACAAGGGAAGGCCAATTTGTGGATGAGATTCTGTAATCAAGATGCCAGATCAGAGTCAAGAAAGTATCACGCTGACAGATATATGACCGATACCTACAGTTTGACAACCTTACAAATTATTTTATACTATCCAATTTTGCTGTATGCAATCGCGGTTTGCTCTTGCAGTCAATTTTAATTCAGTCTTGCTTAAAGCTGGGTTTCCATGAACTTCGCAAGGCAAAATTCGCAGCAATATTTCCAAAATCTTAGGTTTTTAGCCTACCAGACCGAAGTATTGGTGTAATTTGGCAGTTCTGATAAAAATAGATGATGAAACATCTATACGAATTTTGCAGTGTTTCTCCCAGGAAGCACTGCTTAAGCCGATTTTGAACTTCAACGTAATGAACTTTTTTGGTCAGCCTGACCATGAAATGACCATTAATTAATCATTTTAAAAAGTAATACTTTTTTGAAAATATCTTACAACCTGTTCAACATAAATAGCAAATTTACTTACAGTTACATGAGCTACCTACATTTAGAAAACAATTTGTCTATAACCCTCCGCTTTTTTCATTAATTTTATCCACGTAATTTATTCATATTGTGCCTTTTTAAGATAATAAACACTTTCATACAAAAATCTCGAAGCACGTAGCTTAAGCGATGATGACATTGTGAAAATGTAAATAAAATACCAAAGTGTGCCAAAAACCTACGCAGTACAAATTTAAGTACTGCACCTAATTTTAAAAGCGAAGTTGGTAATGGTAGATATGTTGTTACAATTAAGTCTCCTCAAGTCCAGGTTGCATTTTCCATATTATTTACAGACAGAGAATAGACTCGAGTCTAGATTGCATTCTTCATACTATTTACGGATGGAGAATTATTTCAGGATCACAAATGTGGTGTTACTTTGCCGGGACGTCATTTCATTGGGAAGATGGGCACGTAATTTTTAGAAGTCAGAATTTGTCAAAAAATAAACTGGTGCTGAAAACGCATAGTGATGTCATTTTTCAAACTTACGCCCACTTGACACCTAATCAAGCTTATGGGAAGCTTGTCTTGGCATCAAAACCCTGGCAACAGCCTATCGCAGCAATAAAGTGGCGTCCTCTTTTTCTGGCCGAAAGCAAACGTTTTTGAGTGACCAAATAAATTACATTTTTAAAAGTGGCACAGATGGCTGGGAGTACATCCAAGAAGGAAATGTACAAAAGCAGATTGTAATGAAGGAACAAAGTAAGCTGAGGAATGTCCCCAATTGTTTCTGGACCGCAAACTTACTTTTACTTTTCTTGTAAATAGTCACTTTAAAAAATTAGATTTTGTCTTACTGCTGAAAACACTCACCTCTCCGAATTATCCTTTACACCTTCTCGATACCTGATAACCGTACCAATAGGAAGCTTATCTTGATTTCGAAACCTGGGCAACAGCCTATCACAGCAATAAAGTGGCGTCCTCTTTTTCTGGCCGAAAGCAAACGTTTTTGAGTGACCAAATAAATTACATTTTTAAAAGTGGCACAGATGGCTGGGAGTACATCCAAGAAGGAAATGTACAAAAGCAGATTGTAATGAAGGAACAAAGTAAGCTGAGGAATGTCCCCAATTGTTTCTGGACCGCAAACTTACTTTTACTTTTCTTGTAAATAGTCACTTTAAAAAATTAGATTTTGTCTTACTGCTGAAAACACTCACCTCTCCGAATTATCCTTTACACCTTCTCGATACCTGATAACCGTACCAATAGGAAGCTTATCTTGATTTCGAAACCTGGGCAACAGCCTATCACAGCAATAAAGTGGCGTCGCAGTCGTATGACGGCGAAAAGAATGAATTTGAGCAACCATATAAAAGACCATTTTAAAACTAACATAGATTGCTTAGAAGTTGAAATGTAACGTAGGAAAAAAGTGCGTGTGTGGGCATTTCAAGCATACCACAATAAAGAATTAATGAATTAATACATTTTGAATAAATTATCACATGAAACCAATTATATGATAGTAGAGGACTAGAAATATTATTATGTCTCTAGATACATAAATCAAGTATGCATCAAATTTTGCTCATGGAAACTACAAAAAAGTAGTAAAATTATTATTCGAATTTGTTAAAATGTCTGACACTCAAATGCCTTAAATTCATTGACTAAAATACTAATTAGTACTTACAGTTCGTAGCAATTTCACAACATATTTATTTAAAACCGTCTGCTATTGCACATGCTTGAATTTAAGCTGCAAGTCTCATATATAGCATAAATATTCTAAGCATATTGTTCTTAAAAAATTATGTATAATAGACCGAAAAGCTTGTTTATTCTTTTTAAATACGTTTCTCCAATAAATTATTGAAAAATTAAAGCTACCAATAGGTATGCGTATTACTAATATTCACAGTGGGATATTTTTTTTTTTTAATTGAAAGAACTTTATGTAAGTAGCAGTTAACTGTGCCTTTCTAGCTGTCAGGAGGTTGTGGACTCAAATGTGGTGACTGGCTACCCTGGTTGCGTCTTCTGGTATCGAGTACGACTGCTCTCCTTCAAGCTTATTTGTAATGTGTGGAAGAGCTTCAAGCTCAACAGATAAAGGAGTTAAATTTTTATAAAAATACCTAATACGTTATTAAATTTTTAAGACTCATGTCTTCTGACTAATTTATGGTATATAATACGTATAATACGTTACTTCTCCATCATTCCCGAAAAGCTGAAAGGGCAGCTATGGAGTTGGCAGTCGAGTCCTCATTCCAAATATACGCAATATATCTTTGCAAAAAAGACACATTTAGGAAATGGGATAAGAAAAATGAGTGATTTGGACACTGACAAGGAGATTTATATATACGTATATTTTTTTTACTTAGCTCTCATCATTTATTCAATCAATGAATAATAACCCCAGATAAAAAATGACCAGCAGCCTACATGAAGCACATATAACAGTGTTCAACCTACGTTGGAAAACTTTTAACATGCATAAGATGGATATTCTAAAAGTTAAAAGTTTGCCAACAGGTAGCTACTTTAGTTTATACCTTATCTCGGAACGTAATACAGACACTTAGATTCTAAATGCTGCAACCTGCCCCATTAGTCATTTTTATCGGATACCTACTTGATTCTTCTGCTATTATTAAATCTCAGGCAGATAACTCAAATTTGAAATCTTCCCTACACTAAAGTCTGTGAAATTACTTGACAGAGAGAGCCAGCCAGGGCTAATCGGTAATTTAATAAGTAAACCTGGCTAATCAGCATCATAGCCATACATGGGTCCTTCTAAGTATGCTTTATGCATGTCTGTCGAGTTGCGGCGTATTCGGCGACCAACTGGCTCCAGATCGGCGTAACACTTTTCAAAAACTCGATCAACTGCAACTCGAGCTTCCTCGGGGGTTACGTTTCGTACTGCCAGCACAGATGCTGTCGCCTTCGTTTTTACACACTCCTACAAATTTAAACATATAATGAAGGCTACTATCTACCACACTTGGGAATGTTACGTACACAATGAGATAAGTTCGATCACACCTCAATTGTCAATAATGAGATCCTCTTCTAAGAAGCATTAGGTAGTAGCTATGGTAGTATTTACGTAGTTATGAGAATTGAGGTAGCTTTTAAAATCTAAATCTTGATTAAGATCAATAGGTACCTACATGAGTTTACTTATAGTAATACCTATCTTTGCCTGCAACAATTGGATTATTCAAAAAAACTGTTGTACAAGACAAAAAGGAAAAAAGTGCATATTTTCATATTTTTTTCAACCCAATAAAGGGAAAAAATTATCAAGGAGACTTCTCAATTTAACGGCTACATACCCTATGCTGCCGCCGAATACTCAACGGTGATGCATCACCTTGGCCCCATGCACTGAGAAAGCTGCAATGTGCTAAATTTGCTGCTCTGATCTCTGTACATGCCAAGTGTTCTATGTTTTTGAAGTCTAGGTCATTACGGCAGTAATCAAACATGTGGATGAACTCGTGAGTCAGTACGCCTTGCACCATACCTTCGCTCTTGGCTACGTTTTGACAAATGACAACCTGGTGTAATGAAAAAGAAAGTAAAAATAGAAAAATAGGAAACACCTCCCTTACTCTCACAATACCTTACCTACCGTTAAAATGTAGGTATTAGGAAATTTAGTTTTTCCATAATCTACATCTAGCAACTACATACCTGATTTAGTACGGGGTCATAACCACCGCTAACGGAAACATCACATACTTCACATGATATGTGACGTCTGATGTCAACTGCACTGAAAATGTTTATACATTTTTAATTTTGTACAGACAAATATGTAATAATGAAACAAAACTCATTAACTAATAAAAATAAAATATTTTA
>QKMV01003721.1:0-11086 GCA_003287335.1 Lednia tumana
TGCTGGTTGGCGGCGGCGCTCTTGGCTTGGATGGCTGCGCTTTGGGCGATGGACAGCAGGTCGACGCTGGGACCTCCGTGGCCGCCTCCATGGCCGCCCCCGAATCCACCCCCGTGGCCACCCCCAAAGGAGCTTCCACCCCCATGGCCACCTCCGAAGGAGCTTCCACCCCCGTGGCCACCCCCGAAGGAGCTTCCACCTCCATGTCCACTACCACTGCTGCCCCCGTACCCACCTCCGGACACCCCACGCTTCACCTAAGAGAGGGGGGGTATAAATTAGGAACCGTGTAATTAGGTAAGGTATTTTTTTGGTATGGTACTATTGGTTTTGGTGGTGGTGGAATAAATTAGTAACCGTTCAAATAAGTTCGGTAATTTTTTGGTTTGGAATGTTTGGTTTTGGTGGTGGTGGGATAAATTACCAACCGTCCTATTAGGTTAAGTTATTCTTTTGGTATGGTAAGCTAACTTATACTCACTCGAAGGTCATCAGAGGAAGCCGCGCACAGAGCGACTCCTGCAACAATAGTGAGTGTATTTAGCATCTAGGTATCATTTTTCAAACTAACATTGTGGTAAAGCATGGAAAAATAAAGATATAATTTCTAGATCGAGACTTCCAGAAAGTATTAGATTGAAGCGAACCGGGCAAAATGGTCGTGCTTTAGAGGCCTACTCATCGAGAGGCGTTCGTAACCCAATTTGGATTCACATCTTGCCCGCTTTACGTCCCTTTCTTATATGCAATGAATTTCAACGTACCAAAGAGTGCCACAAAAATGGTGAATTTGATGTCCTGCATTTTGCTAGCGATGGCTTGGATGAGAGCTGAAATGAGAAAAGAAATGCTTGATTGCTGTGTTTGATTATTGTAGACAAATGTTTTCATTTAAAATTCTTGTTCCTCACCAATAACTCTGGTAACGAGACTAGATTGCTGCTTGTTGCGAGGTGCTGGTGACAGAAGACTGATACTTTTACAAGAAGTTGCTATACTATTTATACTAAATGTGAACTGCAACATGAATCCTAGATTATGTTTGGTAGGAGATGACTTGAATTTCTTCATTCTTTCAGCTAGTTTGGTCAATATGCCACACAGAGAGCATGTTGATCTTTTATTAACAAGACAATGGCATTTTAAACGAAATCTTTATTACATCAGCTAAGTTATTTGGCGTTATCGGTAAATGAAGTGACTGAATAGAAGCAAAACATTTCATTCTTGTACGTGAGGTGCTAACTTTCCTTTTTTATTATATTATGTTCTTGAATTCATTTACCGACACAATATTAAGTGATAACAATACATTTGCCATTGGGTAATCTTTCAAAAATGTGTCTACCCTTTCGAAAGTTTTTAGCCTGTCCAAACTCGCAAGGGTGCCTTTTTTGTACACATATTTTCCACGAATTCGGGAGTTGAAATCACTTGATAAATGAAGTGTGATGTTTTTTATCAGTACGGATGACACACTTTATGATTGCATTGCGATTACAATATACATGCAATTATACTGATTCAATTTGAATATAATTAATTGCAAGTTGTTATTGGCAATAATATGCACACGTATTACTTAGTATTACTTATCAATATTCGATTGGGTAATAGACCAGAAGCAGATGTAAAGTATTATATAAAAAGGGTTAACGAGTAAAAGGAATAATATCACTAAACATCAAGTGAGTATGATTTCCTAATTAGCCTTCAGCTTGCCATAATATGCGTCCATGGGACTTAGCAACTCTGTTTTGTTCAGTGCTGACTGACTTTCAGTTCTTGATATGTTTTGAAAAACGTGTTTGTCAGCAGCGATTATCTGTACTTACAAACTACTTTGCATCGAGGATATCTCCATCAACTTCTTCATGTAGCTGGGTGTTCTATTGTTTTAGTCATTCTAGCTGATCTCTCGAGTGCCCGATTAGGTTCTAACACCATTTCAGGTACGAGAAAGGAAGCTTGTTAGGAAAACTCTAGCCAAGATCCGAGGATCGAACCTGAGCCCGCAAAATCACCCAAGCGCAATACCTTATGACAATGATACTACGTTGCATGGTGCATGGCATACCTTTGTATATATCTGGGAAGATTTCTCGGCTGATTTTATTCTTTCATACCATTCCGTTTAAAATGCAGACCTACACCTTTTTATACATTTCCTCATACGATGTATTTCAAGCGATCTGTACTTATTACATTTTTAAGACTCCTGTCTACTGTCTAATTTCAGCACTAGTTTTCAAAAAAACCTGTTAGTAAATGGGATAAACTGCTGAAAACTTTTAACAAAAAAAGATCTGAGTACTTCTGTAGTGAGATCTATACTTCTTTTAAAAGTATTATTTATTTGCTTGCTCTAAAACTGTTGCTCTTGATCATAGGAACAAGGACAAAATTTGATTGCTGTGCTAGGCTGTTGCCAGGGTTCCCGATATCGAGACAAGCTTCCCATTAGCTTGATTAGGTGTCCAGGAGGCGTGACCATGCGAAATTACGTCATTATTCGTTTTCAGTACCAGTTTACTTTCAGGCAAATTGTGACTTTTAAAATTGACGTTCCTATCTTCCCAATAAAATCACGTCTTGGCAAAGTAAAACTATTTTTTTTTCCTGCCATAACTCTTCATCCGTTAGCAAAAAAGCGAATGCCATCTCGACTTGAGTCACGTTGCCAACTACCCGTATTCGTGCGACCTTGGCGCAATCGATACATTTTATACTTCTGAGGAAGCTAGCTTCACCTTTGCCTACCAACCAATATTATATTCTTCTTTGCCACTAAGTAAAGACTCTTGGGTTGTGATTGCATTATCCTGTCTGGATTAAATGCCAAAGCCAATTCGATACAAATTTGGGTATTTGATACAAGTTGGCTTTGGCATTTAACCCAGCCAGGATAGGGCAATCACAACCCAAGTGGCTTTTCTTAGTAGGTACATCTAGTATTCTTTTCTTGGCTGGAATAGGTCTACTCACCGATTATTTTCATTCGTTACGTACCGTAATTTCAAACCTCTTCGACTTCATCTTTCCATCGGTCCAAAAATTATTTCCAGTCATCGATGAAGTACTATCCACATACAAAATCCTTTCCACACTGTACGTATAACCCTAATTTTGATTCAGCTGGTGATAATGAGTTGCGTTTAGATGGACGAGATTGTCGGTCGGGGTGATTAACACAAGCATGGGTAGGGGATGGTGGGTGGGGGGGGGGGGGGCTGTTAACTTGTTAATGATATGCCTATAGCCACATCAATCCGGCAACCAATTCCATCATCCCATCAGCTGCAACCTTATCAACAAACTAGTAGACTATTCGATACCGTCAAACATATTCAGCCGTCATGCTATCTGGCTACAGAAACGAAGTTACGTTGGGCTAGCCTGCTCTCGCATTACATGTTAATATGACTACATAGTAATACAGATACCACCCTTGCGTTCAGGGGATATGGCCGAAATGTTAATGAATTAGTCGCGATGGGAATGATCTGGTTTTCTCCGTAATTATACAGAATATTAAAATAAAACATTCTTTAGATTCGAGTCTAGCTCCTACGCTTGGCGCTAGTTTTCTAAAAAACTGATCACAAACTGGGTTTGAATGCTAAGAAATCCCTACTGCTTCAAGAGAAAAATCACTCTAAACCTAAGAATACCAATTAAGTGTATAGTTTAAAAAACATAAACAATTTCTAGTCAAGTCTTCTTGTACGCCCAGTAACTAATCAATTTGATTGAATTACAATATTATGTATTGGGGCCTTCACAGTAATTTTTTTTTTGGTTTAATTTTCCTTGAAAAGAGAAAAAAACCATTGCCTCCGTGATAAAGGTATGCTTTTTTTGTGCGTTCCATTGAAATGGGTTCCTTTCCCATAGAAAAAAGTTACTGAATAAGGTCTATAGTTGTCTATAAGGCTCGGTTTTCCATTTTTTAAACTCTGAGTTTAGAAATAACTCTCGGAGACAAATAAATTTCACTGTATTTGGTTGGTTGGATTACTGTGGTATTTAACTCAACTCCCATTTTAACTTGGAGTTGAGAAAGTAGTACAATCTGACTGAAAAGCATTTTAATGACCAATTATAATGTTCCGATATGAACAACAACGGATGGAGTATCCCTTTTTTTTTGGAAAACTAGAGTAAACTATACGACACTCAACCCAGTTTGTTATCAGTATTCTTGAAAACTAGTGCTAAGATATGGAGCTAGACACGAATCTAAAGAATTTTATACTTGACGGTGAATAAACATTTAAAGCCAAATACACGGCTATGCCTCGAGTAAGCAGGTATTTTTGAAATGATTTTAAAATTCTTATAACCGTATACTTCTTTCTCCTTCGTTGAATGCAATCACAAGTAAAAATTTAATTAGAAAAATGTCTACTCCCTACTCGTAGCACTAGTTTTCAAAAAAACTGTTTACTTCACTGGGTATAACAGCTAAGAAGTCCACTAATAAATTCCCAGCATTTCGCGAACTATTCTGCAGGCATCATCAGGGCCCCTGACCAGTTTTACCAAGTTGAGTGAACAGTTCTTTTACGACTACCATTCTTTCCCTGGCATATTTTTCCTCTACTTTTCACTGTGGCTGTTCACCGCAAATGAGTAAACGTTTTGCACGAAGGGTGCATGCATACATGTACATGTACACATATTGCATGCACTCTGCGAGCTGACTTCAAGCACAATCGCATTGTCGCCGTACCACGTGTTATTTACGAGCCATCAACACCCGTCGACACCTGTTTCTGCACACAATGTTTTATGCGAGCTTTTATGCAATTCGTTTTCATTTTTGACACCACACGTTTATTAAGCCATCTGATTAATTGGTCAAACTAGCATTTGTTTTTGTTCTTTTCGACGTAGATGTTTAGAATTAGCTGCTAGCTTTTGGATGCGTAAATCATTGACTGAAATTGAAGCTCGTTGTAACATGTTTTGCACATTCTTTATGCAATTGAATTAAAACACCATTTTCTATAGTTAACTTTTTAGCGCGATTTAATTATGTCGTTAATGAAGAAGTCATTAATTTTACCCCTGTTTGGATTGATTACTCTGAAAACTTTTTGTCTAATGGACTTTTAACAGACTTTTGCATGAAAATCTCTTATAAAGGATCACTTTAATTTCCCATTCTTACTTAAATTCCCTGACGTGTTTGATTAAGTTTCTAGATGTAGTCTTTTTTCACACACATACACATATATTCACATTTCAACGAACCCTACAAGGTAACCAAATTACAGGAACAAAATGTATTTTTTAAAAAAACTGTTAATAACTGTAAATGTATGTTGTTTGTAAATGTATGTAAATGTAAAATGTTGTAAATGTATGTAAAATGTATTGTTTATTAAATTCTTTATACCTATGTCTAGTTCCCAATCTTCGCACTAGTTGAAAAAAAAACTAATTAAAAACTGAGTAAGAAATCGAAGAAATTAAAACTCCTTCAGTTTCGTCGAGTTGCCGTGGGCTTCTTGGCATTTCATCCAGTTTGTAATCAGCGTTGTTTATATTTCTTAGTTTATCAAAGGGTTTGAACGGAGCTCCTAGTTATTCTATAAAACATTTATACTCACAATACTCTGACGTTACATGACGCACAAAAAATGTCGAATAATACTTAATTATCTCCACACTTGAGTTTTTTGATTTGTTTTTGTATTTATTGCGTAGAGTGCAATTTGTATTTGGAATCTGGTCCATGACTGCCGCAAAGCGCGAATATCTGAAAAATCTCTTATAATATATATTCACAAATTTCACACAAATGTTTTTTTTTTATGGTTTAGGATTTGATAGGGGTGATGGCCGTTGGGTGAAAGGAGACTTGTAAGGATGAGATAAATTCTTGTATAGGTAGAAGGATTAAAGAGGTATGGATCTGAGCCTATCTAGGAAGGACTCAGAATATGTTTTTACCCAATCGGACTGTGTATTCTAACGTCATACCCGCTGAATGTGAGATATATTTTCGAACACGGCCAGAGCAGATTTTCACACTATTTTACAGTCACGCCAACTCCCTCACCATATATGCACAATATCTATCATACAATGAACATTGCAAAAATATCATTTCGTCAACATAATTGGACACACCACCGAAACCAACTTTATTGTTTGATCATCACCTGCAATTAAACGGGATTATTGCGCGACGTGTGAAATTAATCGTCTCTAGTCAGGCAGAACCCCTCCCTCCTTTCCCCTCCCAACCTCCCCTTCCCTTGATTAGTGCGATTGGCATAAAATATCGGAGCGCGTCACTCTGCACTGAATGGCATTTCACATTCGCCAACAATAATCTTCATCAGTCATTATGCGTGTGGAGTTTAATTAGAGCCAATCTATTGCACTGCACACTGGCAGAGTTAATGAACGTGCAAAATGGTTTAGGCCACTCTCGTCGTGGTTAAACGCTCCGCCCATGGAATGTGACGTGCAGACGAGTTTTTTTATGCCTCTGCTGGCTCGACCATTCAAGATAGATTATGATGGAGCGAGGGACCTACAGATCTACGAGGTCTATTCGGAAGTCGCTTTTCAATATTTTTCCCCAAATTACCTAAAAGTGTCACCGAAAATGCTCAATATGAGGCTTTTTAGATAAACATCAAAGAATAACGAAAGAAATTTTGAAAAAGTTTTTCCGAATAGACCTAGTTTATTTATTTGTCTACTTCTTCCTTGTTGACTATCAAAGACTATGTTAAACGATAGAGCCAGCAGAGGTATACAAAAATAGGCCTGATCAAGGTTTCTTGAGCGGCTCACAATGTCCATAGCAGATATGCCGACTTCTGTCGAGGGGATCTTCACACTAGAATTGTGGTGCTATGGATGAATGGATGTTATCAACTGTAAATCAGGTTGATATTCATGATAGAATATCGTAAAAGTTTGTAATTAATTAATGGAAAATAGTGAATAGTATGTCTTGAGGGCCTGATCCGTGGCGTAATCGGTTTAAACATTTTACGAAAATTACAGATTTTCTGGTTGATTTTCTGGGCATCATAAATTAAGCTGAAGCAATCTTTCAAAGCAAGCGTTTACGGTCGCAACCTTATTAATTACTAATAACTATTTTTTGGCCATAAGGGGTTATACCCCCACTCCAAAAGTGCCATGAACAAACTATAAAATTACAATGAACACACCTACAAAACAGGCAGACTAACAGAGTTACAATTGTAAGTAAAAAAAACCCACCAAAATCCAAGTGATGAACATTTAAATGGTGATTTATGTCAACGTTGTTTCGGCTAACGATGAACGAACTCCGTGGCTTTGAATAGTTGCACGGTGAAATCCCTTGTGCATTCACCGCTAGGTGTGACTATTAAAATCTAGAGTGAATTCGCTCGCGGCCAACAAATGAACTGTCACTCGTCATTCATTCGTCAACAAGCGGACACGATTAAGTATTGCACTTTCTGCATACTCGATGATTGCATTTACTGTTTTATCTAGCCGCGGAGCTGGGCAATGAGTGCATTTTACTCAATTGGTAGCAATTCATTAAACTAGAGTGGAGTGGACCCCTCAGCAAAGCAGGGCTGGTTGAGCGACCACGTGGTCCGTACCACGCTAGCGAGTTTTTTGTGTAGCGATGACCTTCAGCGATGATAAGATAACGATCAAAACAAATGCCACCAGTCTTCGTAGCTAGAATTGAATTGAGAATATATAACTTGCATGATATTTTTCAGTGGCGAGTAGCGTTACCGTGTGTACACTCTTATTTTCGTTGTTGTTCCAGAGTTGAGTGAGACGCTGAAGTCTGTATTACCTAGGTATGTACGCTAAGTTATTATCTTTCTTCCAGCAACGTATTTTTTAAGAAGATGTGAATAAAGTGCTTTTCACTTTACATATTATTACCGTGCTCAGCCTTCATTCCAAAAGCTCGTTAACCTGACAAGCTAGAATTTCGTGAACACAATCATTGCCAAGCGACATTTCACCCAACCAACATTCCCCTTGTGCATTACAGCCAGAGACAATAGCCGACCAAAAATTGCACTACATTTAACCAGTAAATTGGTTCCATTAAAATTAATTAGCTACAGGTACATCATTTATAACCAGTAATTGCGAGGATGAGTT
Source organism: Lednia tumana (assembly GCA_003287335.1). Lineage (NCBI taxonomy): Eukaryota > Metazoa > Arthropoda > Insecta > Plecoptera > Nemouridae > Lednia > Lednia tumana. Next base: position 8,149 of record QKMV01003721.1, read on the forward strand.
CACGTTTGTGCATTCTGCACAGTACCGAAATACTAACAATGTCGTGTCTATGGTAGAGTAACCTTTTTGGTCGGTGTAGATCACTGCGTGCATTTATTTTGATTGAGCGTTGTTACGAATGGGTTTGCTTTGTTTTCCAAGGCGTGGATTGATATATTTGACGATAGAGCATAAATAGTTGTCGATGGAATTGCTGTCCGACACCTGATACGGTTCGTTGCAATCCATCAGATGATCCGCGAAGAATGTAAATGCAACGCGTGGCTGATTGATACGTGGTTTCGAGGATGTCAATGTATGTCGGTAGCGTGGATTTGAAATTGAGTGAATTAATCCATGGAAATAGTTTGGAATGTAGGAAATGGTGGTTAATTGTGATTCAATCAAGCAAGAAAACATGATTCCCATTTAAATTTTGGATGTAGGGGGGCGTCCTTTGGTAAGTTCATTACTTTATAAAAACAGTTTAAATGAACTAAATTTCACTCTTCTGACACCTGAGTAGAGGTTCTATAGATTTGTTATTGTTAATCATTGTACACTCAAGTTCTGATTATTGCATGCACCTATTTACCTGTAAAAATCGCATACGCAAGGAATTTCGCAAATAAGTATTTAATTTTAACCTACCCTAAACCTTTGTAGAAAATAAATACCTAACTGGTAGTATTGGTAGTGTGTTATGTATAAATTGCTTCAATACCAAACCTGTGTATATATTATACCCAACCCAGCGCTAGCTTTTATCGTATAACCTATGACAAATATTGTTTACTCATTGGCTGTTGTATTGCTAATAAATTATTTTAGAAACAATCTCGCTATCACGGGGAAAATCAAGCGTTGTTTTCTAATTCATTTCCGAGAAAATCGTATGAATACTCAGTATCGCTATGAGAAATCACACATGTCCTTGACGCTTTAATAGATTTTTCGTGTATTTGCTCATTAAATAATTGAAAAACTCTCTTCATTTCGAATGTGAGAAGTGAGCACATGTGGACTCCCGAAAAATGTGGTTCCCCAAAAAACGGTCGACCGCAAACGAAAGAACCCTCTCTCCATAAGTGACCAATCAGTTGGACCTAATAGTGGCTGATAAAAGTGTAATGCCGCGGCTGCACTCAGGAAACCGACATAAACTCGGAAACATTTCGCGCGTTTTGTCAATTCGCACCGTTGAAGAGCGCGACGCTATCTCGAAATCGCCCCAACACCAAGCAGCGAAATATTTTACATATTCATACCGAATGGTCAGCTATCTTTTAATGTCAGCCAGCTGTAATTGAAAATTCTAAACTTTATTCTCCCGCATTTCGCGCTTCACGTTTTTAATTGTCCGCTTTGATGACAATATGCATCATTTCTGCACGTAAATCGCCTACATTAATGAAAACAGAGTAATTTGATGTGCTCCTAGGTGCATTTGGCGCGAAAATGAAAACTAGTACACGGGCAACGGATTTAGTACTCTTCTGATCTGCAGGGAATTGAAATAGGACAGAAAAGAAAATTTTGAGGTGGGTCACGATTTTTTTTTTTCCTTAAAACGAACAAGTGTGAACTTTGAACCAAACTTTTTGTGTTGCAGCTGATTGCAGGCTACATGATAACACTGGATAGCTGCCCACCTCCTCAAAGCAAGCACCAAACACGCATGGAAGTAAGTGAACGAATCATTTGCCATGACATTCTTTAGACTCATACATTGATTTTAAAATCAAATAAATTATAAAAATTTAAATTTCATGCAATACATTGCTCTTTTGTGACAACACGTCTTGGCAAATTTGGTATTCATTGTAATAAATCTAGCCTACTCTTTACGTAGTTGCACAGATTAATGCAGCAAAGTGAATACATATTTTAAATTATAAATGCATAAATGCATACTGTATTTTTAAGAACGGATGCATCTCAAACGTCAAAGTTCCCAATCCTCAATGTGACATTTATTATTTTCTCTCTCGCACTACACGATTAAGCCTAAAAAATCAGAGTGTTACCTACGCAAAATTGCAAAAGCTGCCCTGAGCGTGAAATAATAAATAGGTCGTTTATCAGGATACGTAAACACACTAATAGGAGATAGCCGAGAAAAGCTACCATACCTTTATCTCTATTCGGAATTAGAGATGGTCAATTTTGCAAATTGATTTCGACCATTAGTGGACCCTCTCGCCGTAAAAAATGTGATTTATAAAACACGCGGAAGCCTTGTGACAAGTACTGCACTTATCCGTGTGAAAGCCAGCCATTGCACATTTGTTTTAGAAATTGCATCAACTAATGATTGGCAAAACACAGATGTTCACTCTTGCTCATTGAAGGGTGCGAATGGTAATACACTTTTTTCCTTCCCAGCCGCCGTCTCTGTCGCGTATTTTTGATATAGGCCAGGTTGCCCTTTCGGCTTTTCAAATCTGCTAAGTAGTTTTTTCGATTATGACAAAATGTATGTGCGGTACCGGCAACACTTTCATGGAAATATGTAAAAGCTCGTTTTCAAAGTCGCTTTGGGCGGGAAATAGCTCGAGTTATTATGGAAAATACTTTGGCTGGGAATTGAGTTGGACGCTAGCTGCAATGAATGTCGGAGATATTTCGGATTATGAGTTCCATTTTGTGTTAGTTTATCTTTTACCGTTGGAAAATGAGAGCGCGGCTGCGAACTGGGACCCCCGAAAGTGTGCTGCGAAAAATGGAAATAGCTTTAATTATTTCCGTTTTTAGCAATCTACGTCTTTTACATTCGAACAATTCGTTCCATTTCGTTTCCGCCTTATTTGACGTCCTTCTAAAATCACGTCATCTCGCTGGATCTTGACGAGTAGACAATTTTTTTTTTAAATTTATAGTGGTGTTTAACGACGCACTGTAGTGACAACTGGCCCTGTGGCACTGGTCTATTGGCGTCGGTGTTTAACGACGCACTGTA
>QKMV01003722.1:0-11082 GCA_003287335.1 Lednia tumana
TCAACTAGCTAGATTTTGTGCCATGCGGTTGGCAACATTTTCAGAATAAAATTGGCTCTGGTAAGGATAGGCTAATACCACTGTATGTTATTGTTCTTTTGTTTTGCCTTGCAGAGTCCCATCTCCGAAGCTGATCTTCAGAGTATGTTGGGCAACATGACAATGGGAGACGGTGAGGGCGGTGGAGACTTAATACCGTTCATGCAGAACATGATGCAGTCCCTGCTGAGCAAGGAGATCCTGTATCCTGCACTCAAGGACATCGTTGACAAGTATCCCGCGTGGCTGGAACAGCAAACCACGCTGGAAGAGAGCGAAAGAGAACGATTTTGCAAGCAGCGTGACCTGATGAGTCGGGTTTGTGCAGAGCTAGACCAGGAGGCAGAGTCAGACTCGACAGAAGTGAAGAGTGCCCGCTTTACCAAGATTCTCGAGCTTATGCAGCAGGTGAGCTATAGTAACAATCCAGGAATTAATCACTAATCACTAATCAATCCGTAAATACTTATCTCCAATGCCTCCAATCTTCTGTAACATCACCATTCCATCTGGTCTAGATTTAAGGTATCGGAAATGAAATGACAGGAACAGGAAACCAGCCACAATTTTATAACATTTTAATGGTATGTTTCAATACATTTTACGGTTCACTTCTTCATTTAACACACATTTATGCATAAATATCAGATCACTAATTAGTAATTAGTGGAGGAACTCTATTTAACATTAAAATTGAAAAAGGACAAGTCAGTCAAATCGTAGAAACAACGTATTTTTTGTGTTTCAAGTTTGATATATCCGAGGTTAATCCCGCTTGCCCCTTTTTTGGTGTGTTAATTACCTTCTAAATATAATAAGCTTTTTAAAAATAGAAAGTCGAAAATGTGAAATTCCTGTTGCATCCACAGTGCTTATATGCCTTTTTGGCATATATTTTTACCTCGTGGAGGCCATGCTAATAGCTAGAGAATTGGTTACTTTTCAAACCATAATTGGTCATAACAATATATTTCCTGTTCCCTCTTCCTTGTGTTCCCTAAGTATTGCAAGCAAAAGGGCAAGTATGCATGTAAGTAAACACTTATGAATCGAAAACAATCGCCAAGTTAATTCCATTCCACACTTTTTTGGTTAATTGAAAAACTAGAAAAAAAGGTGCGTACTACTTTTCTTAATAAGAACCACAAGTAACTCGCTGTTTTACGATGCTAGTGGCTAAAAAGTAGTAGCCGTGAGTTGCACTGCTACTTTTAAACTAAAGCACTGGAAAAAATCTTGTTTGTGAAGAGGTGCTCCAAGAAATATAATTACTAATTAGCAATCAGTAATTACTGAGTTATTAATTTCTTATGCCTGGGAGTTTTTACTATTTTAAATAGTTTATTGCCCGTTTTCTGGCTGAAAGTTTAAACCTCTTTTAATTATTTAGGCAAGGGGCGGGACGGGATCAGCTACTATCCCACCAATCATCATGTACTTCAATAACCATTTCATAGGATGAATGTGACCAGTCTGGTCGCTGGGGGCTCCGGGGCCCCTGGATTTTTGGAATTTCTATTTTCTGGATTAGAATTGATTCTTATACACTTTGTGTAATTTAGAGTTTATAGATAACAGTTGACTGGTTGTTCTGTGTTCTGCCTAGATCCAGTGGGATGTCAATACATAAACATATTATTTTTATAAAATACATATATATGTTGCAAAGATTTGTGGCCCCTGAATTGCTGTGCCCCGGATGGCTTCCCGGTCGTCCTACCCACAGCCCGTCACTAATAAAGTGGAATTAGATTGAAATGACATCCAATTGTCAATCTGCATTGGGCAATTAATCGCCAGTAGTGCTGCTACACTGCAACCGCTAATAAAAACAGACATATCAATGACTGGATTTTCAATTTAAAATATATGCAATATCTCACCATTTCAGGTGCCCTTAATTCTATTTGCCAGTCGGGCTAAACTAGTAATGCGTTCTAAAGAGTTCTATTGATTTGATAAGAGGAAGATGCTGAAAAGGTGGGGACAAAACACGTTTCAGCACATCTCTCTTTCAAGCTATCCTCTCTTATCGGCCAATTTCTGATTCCGTGGGTGTACCCACATCAAAGACATGGGCATGTTAAATGCAAATACCTCAAGTTTTCCTCCACAATTTGATAGGGTGTGGGTCAGGGAGGTTGAGAAATCAGCCTGTAAACTAAAGAAATTTTCATCTACAATTTTACGGTTAATGTAAAAGCGTTTCTTTTTGTATTATTAGTGGTCATTGAAATTGGATTCGACTTATCGTCTAGCAACCAGCAAACAGCCAACCTCTGAACGGAATGTTGAAGTGTCTTTTATTTAGAATTTGTGCAAGTTTCTGCTTAAAAACCAAAGTGCCCTAGTTTTAAACATCCATGCACTTATCTCGACTTTTCCTCTGCTTACAGTTGCAGGACTGTGGACAGCCTCCCGCAGATCTCGTGGGAGACTTGAACTCTGTCGTCAACCTAGATGAGATGAACAACTCACTACTATCTGGTCTGCCCCAGCCAGGAAACCCCAACTGCAGTCTCATGTAACCACGAGCCCCATCATTAGTCTTATCACCCTCTATTCACTTGCTGACCGTTCGCGGCCTGTCACTTTTTTTAGTGGATAAAATTGTTTGTACTATTAGCTACTGTAATACATCGTTCTCATTACAGAAGTGGATGTCCATCAGCTAACCGCGATTAAAAGTAATGCGTCGTTTGTTTTTCAATCGTGTTCCGGTAGCTCGGTGATCTCCTTGATCGAGATCTAAGACAGCCGAGTTTCGTTCACATCTCATTGTTGATTGACATCTTCTTTGGAAGTGTAAACGGGGTATAAGGAGGAAAAAAATTGTTATGTGTGATTTTATATTGGAATAAAGGTTACCAATACATATTGTATCTTACACAAAGCTTTTTCATACCACTAGATGCAAATGGTTGATGCAGAAATAGTGCATAGTGAAACACCTGCTCTTCATCCAGATCAAGTTCTAGATCTAGCTGGAGCACCAAACTTTCCTTCTTCAAACGTACTTTGCAGCCATTGGTTTTGTAACGAAGGGGAGGAGGATCTGGACTCAAATACAGGGTAGTAGAAAATATTTATGGCCTAGCCAGTTTTTGAAGTTTTCTTGAAGGTTCAGTATTTAATTTAATGAAATTGATTTGGAATTTGCATTTTTATGCAATTTGCATGCCTCAGGTCAGTCCTTTCTCTTCATTCCTTTTAGACCAAATTTTCTATTCAAATGCTGACTCAGTCGTTCAAGATAGCCTATGAAGGTAAGCAAGAGAGTTCTAGAAAAGTGTATGAACTAGGTCTCTCATCAGCAGTTTTCAAAAATTTGGCCCCACACAAAATTTAAAAAAGGGGTTAACACTTTTAATTACAACTCTCTTGCTTATTAAAGGACATCTTCAATGGTCGACTCAGCACAGTAGAAAACTTGGGCGGTGGATGTTCCCCCGTGCAACTCACCATGTGAAAGTACAGGCAATATGGAAAGGTAGGATGGACTCTTAATATTTTGTTCAAATTTAAATTAACGTTATTTCATAGTCTACCGCTGGCGTGGGCACCCTTTGGAAGTCCCGGGCCACATTTAAAATTCCGGAAAGCACAGCGGGCCGAATGAAAATTTAGTGTGAATTAAATTGAATATAAAAAAAGTAAAATAGATTGAAAAATATATTGGAATTATGAAAAATATATTGTTGCATAACTGAAACTTACATGGGCTACAGCCAACTAGTGGCATGTCTGCTTCTGCATTCACGTAACTAGTTCATCGATGTTGGTAGGCAAACTGGAAGTGGCCACATGTAAATTGATTTCCAAGTGCTCATCGGTGAGACGGGAGCGCTCTTTACACTGGTGAATTTCATCCTGAGGAAAAGCTGCTCACATTTACAGGTGCTGCCAAATAGCGCAAATTTCTTGATGGCGTAATCCACCAGCTTGGAAAAATTTTCTATTCGGAAATAATTCTTATAAAAAACAACAAGAGGAACGTCTTGAAATTTCCGCTTAAGATCTTAATTTCCCTGGAGCTCAATTACCATTTGGAGGTCTTCTGGACTTGAGTCCATGTCGCAATCAAATGGAGCATCTACAATTGACAAACTCCCCCCCTGCGATTTGAAATCAGAAAACCTGTCGCTGAATTCATTAATCAGTGCCAGGAGCTCATCAGCACGTTCCATTGGGAAGCATGCGTCACTGTGCTTGGCAAGCGTGGGAAAGTGAAAAGTGTTCCCTGTTCTCAATTGCTTCTCCCACAGCCTAAGTTTGTTTTGGGAAGTCTTAATATGGCTGTACAACTGATTCACCAACTGTCCCTGTATTTGCAATTTGAAGTTTAATTTGTTCATGTGCGTCGTAATGTCTACCAATATTGCTAGATCACAAATCCACTTGTTACTTTTCAGTTCAGGAACTTGTTTACCCTTCATTTCCATGAACATAAACACCTCATCTTGCATGTCGTAAAACTGTTCGAGCATTTATACCCTACGGAGCTACCGTACTTCACACTAATAGGCGAGATCTTCGTGGTTAGATTCAATATCTTCCAGTTCTTTGAATTGTCGGTGGTTCAAAGCTCGGGACTTTCTGCTGGTGTATGATACTGTGAAAGACAGATAGTCTGCTAGCATCAATGCCTATGCCTATGTCAGTTATGACTTGATTTTTGCTACCAAGTACCAACCCAGACTTCTTCCCTACCATTGCAGGTGCCCCATCGGTGGATATTCCACTTAACTTTTTGAAACACAGTTTGTATTTGCCCATTGCTTTTGTTAATTCCTGGAATATATCTTCTCCTGTGGTGGTTTCCTTCATTGGTTGTAGAGATAGCATTTCTTCGGTTATGTTAAAATTTGCATCCACCCCACGCACAAAAATAGCCAGCTGGGCAGTGTCACCAACATCAGTACTCTCGTCCATTGCTAACGAAGTTAATTTAAATTTATTTTTTCGTGCATTAAGACTACCTTTGATATCAACAGTGCAAGCTAATCAATGCACCTTGTTCCAGTCCTGCGCGAAAGACTAATGGTATTAACGCTATTACTTTTTTCGGGACAAATGATGTCAAAAACTGCCCCGATACACTCTTTCACAAATTTGCTGTCAGAATATGACTTGGAATTTTGGGCTATTTATTGGCTCACAATAAAACTTGCACGAACTATGCCCTCAGCTTCCGAGTTATGCTTTTTGAAAATAGCCCGTCTAAATACGTACAAGGATAGGTAGATATTTATCAGCACCACTAAAAACAAAGAATGTGCTTTTTTCTACGTGGAAAATAGTGTAATTTCTATTTTATTGAATCCGTGCCTTTTTACATGCTAATACACCGGGGCCGCGCAGGCCAGATAAAATGGGCCGGGTACGGCACATGCCTGGTATGCCGTATCCAAAAATTTTATTTCAAATTGTCTGAGGAATTAAGTAATAACACATTAGATGAAGCAATAAGGTGAGTAAACTGGGTTGGACTACTTGTAAGGTGTAGAAATGGGTTTGCCAGGATTACACGGACGTGCCACAGCTGATCGTCGAGGCGAAAGGTTATTTCTTTGTCGTAAAAAATCAAACTTCATAATTTTTGGTGCCAGTAATGGTTTATTCACTTTCTACTTGCACAGCTGAGCAGAACACATATTCAAGTTGGTAGTTTCACAAACCTATAGTCTGCAATTACTGCAGGTATGACGATTAAGTAACATTTTATGAGTTCAGGCCAAGTGTGAAAATTCAAATTAGCCATTAAGGCACATTGTGGAAAATGAAACTGATTTTTGTGACGGAAGTCTGTACCACAAACATAAAACATACACATACATAAAACATTCACATACATTCCCACATTTTTTTTAACACAATAAGTTTCAAACATGTTAAAATTGAAACTAATTGTTTGGCAAGTATCACATAACTAAATACTGCAACATTCCTATAAATAGTAGCTACTCTGAGTCTGTGGACAAAGCTTAACATTTGCAGAGCGCTTATATTATTAATCGTATAATCTATCATGGGGCACTGTGGAAAGATTTTTTAGTCAATCTGTGACAAACAATCCTACAGAACACATTAACATTCCTTCCTACAGGAAGACCACTTAACATTATTACTGTAATAGTTAACCTGAGTAATCATTGACAAGACAGTGTTTATATTCCAGACATATTATGGGAAAGGGAACTAAAAATCTGTTACGAACACATATAATTTCGGACTGGTAGTTTGTCAGGTACTGGATAACTAAATACTGAAACATTTAATTTAACGTTTCATTCAAACATGATAGAAAGTGCCAATTTGTGAATTCAAATTAGATTATACCCATCAAGATTCACATAGGTGGTTGAACACAAGTGTAATCAATAGCTTCTCCAAGACAATGTTCAATTTTAGTTAACATTTGTAGAGTGTTTATAAAAACTAAGAGTACCCATCATAAGACACATTGTGGAAAGACAATCGTTATCTGTGACAGAGTTATGTGTAACCCTAGAACAAAATACATCAACATTCATTCCCACAGGAAGGTTACAAAACTTGATTATCGTAACAGTTAACCTAGTTAACATGGACAAGAATGTGTTTATATTCGATGGAAATTGTTAAAAATATAACTGAAATTGAAATACCAGGAGTTACAAGCACATAAAAATTCAAATCAGTAGTTTGGCAAGTATGGCATAACTACATACTGCAACATTTAATTTCAATTAAAAGATGATAAGCAAGTCTTTATAATTTAAAATTAGTTTACAAGCCAAGATTCAAAGCCCAAAAAGATAACGATCTGCTGGGTACCCTGGGTTATGTAGAATACTGTAAGGTAATCGAGTGTTATGGTAAGCCTGTCCATTATTGGGGATTCTTTCGCACGTTAACTTTGAATGCTAGCTCTGCTAGCAGTTCTTCACTCAGCCCATTTGGTTTACAGTCAGGACACTCTTGAAGATAGTCCGCGTTATTGAAATACTCAGAAAGGTTCCAATCCTCAAATGTCTTCCGTAACATAGCCTTTCTCTCTTCGGCCACCGTCATTCTTTGCCCAGTGATACCAACGTTAGTGTTCTGTCTTTGCATCACTAACTCCTCATGCTGTAACAGAGAATCTTTCTCTGTGATCTTATCTTTTCGCAATATTCTAACTCGGGTTAGAAGTCTATTCTGGATGAACACATCTTCCAAATTTTCATATTTCCCCACCAATCCAGTCTTCTTGAGCACATTCATTGCTTCGACAACAGGGTGAATGGCAGCTGGAAATCCTCCTTCTATGGCTTCCTTTCTTAGATTATAAATCTCATCACAAGAGACTTCTAAGATCTGGATTGAACTAGCTAGAAAATTTGCAGAATCAACTGAAATAAACCCTGCTGGTTCAGTCACGCTTTCACTGCACCGCAGGTAAGGAGGGAATTTGTAGGGTGGCCAATCATTGACGGATGTTTCCAAATTGGGACCTTGTTCAACGCTAGCTTCAAAGCAGTGTTGTGTTCCATTTTCATCTAATGTGTTACCTTCCATTTGGGTAGTGGGTACAGTGGCGGTAGAGGAACATTTGCGAGACGTCTTCCTCGGTGTTTTTGTACTTTTATTTCCAATTGTCTTAAATAATGCATTTTCGACAAGAGATGAGTTGGTAAAATCGCAATCCATATCCCATAAGGATACTGGTAGACTCGGCTTTTTGTTTTTGGCTCTGGCTACAACATTGCGAGAAGCCGGAAAAAATGCTTTCGGTTTTATAGATCTTTTACTGCGCCGCAGCAAAGGAGGATAATTGCAAGGCTTCGAATCCTCGATGAATTTATTCTTCATGTCCACTTCAACATCAGTCTTGTGTTTTGACCCACCTGCGTCTTTATTGAGAAAGGGGAGGGGTGTTCCAGTTTTGTCTTTAAATACATTTTTTTCGAATGGCATTCGAGGTCCAGTGGCAGAAGAGCTACACTTCTCAGGCTGGGACCTCTTTGATGGCTTTTTAGCAGGAACATGTAAACCATTAGTCTTATATTCTGCCCCAATGCCTTTGATGGAGTGGGGCAAAGATAATTGAGTAAAATCAGATACTGTATCTGATACAGATACTGGAACGTTACACATTGAGCCCATGCTTGACTTTGTATCATTGGCACGGTTTTCAGCCTGTTCATCCCTATTATATAGATTCCCAGTCTGAGGCATCTCAATCACAGTATGCCCCTGTGAAAACAGGGTCGGTTTGGTTTGCACAGAGAAAAGTGCTGCATTGATACACTTCCGCTTTTTAGGAAGGGAACAACCATTTTCTTTCTCTACAACATCTATCTTTGGCAAATCTTGGCAGTCTGCTTTCTCTCCTTTTTTTACACATATGTCCTGGGGAGGACAATTTTGGTCCATGCTGGTTTCATATTCATCGTTCGAGATGATTTGCTGTGTTCGGCAACTTTGTGTAAACAGGGACGGTTTCTCATTGACTTTGTAAGGGGTGTCTTTTATTTTGCTTGCAGGAGTAGGCTTAATAGCTCTATTTCCAACATTTAAGATCTGCTTATTTTTGGTATTAGTGCTTAATGGTGATAGCTTCTTAAAAGGTACTAGTTGACCAGTTGGCAACCATCGAGGCCCCAATGCTACCATGCATACTCTTTTTCCAAGCAGGCTTTGATAACATTTCTGCATTTTTTTCGGGGTTTCATCTTTTATATCTTCGTTAGTTGAAGTTGTAATGTCAATAAGTTCTGGGGCCGACAATAAATCTCGAGCATTCAGAGGCATTTTGAGTTCGTTGGAATGTATCGCATATATCTCCACTTTATTAATCTGATTTTCAAAAGCATAAAATTGCTGAGCAGGCACTTTGATTTCAAAAGACATCGCACACGATTTATGCGGAAAACTATATCGAATTATCGAAAGACACCCGGTTCAAGATTCCTAACAAAAATTATCGTCACATGCTAAGTTCATTGCCATTTCTTACATCGTTCTTTACAGTATGTGGTTCGCAATTCCCTGTTTTTCACCGAGCACGGTGATGAGTGGTTTACAGCATCATGGCATCAGGCGGCATTGGTCCCCAATAACCTATAAAAAATGCCATGCGGGTAACTTCAAAGAACCAGAAGATTGACCATTCTTCTACACGTAAAAGCTTCAAATGTGCAGGGAGACTTAGTTTGATTTACAACACGAAAATTATTCAGTGTGCATAAAGCCTTTACCTTATTTCTTGAAAAAAATTCAGGTCCCAAATCGCCGAACTTCACGTGCAGTGGGTTCACATTGCAGTGGGGATTACAGCGTGTGAGGCACGGAGGTGTTGGAGGTGTCGGCATTCCACATGCTAGGGCGAAGCGAGCGACCGCTCTGTGCGCTATTGAATTGGGTATTAGGGGCACGAAATTTGAATTTGTTACTCCGCTACTCGCCAACAAACGGCTCACACCACGCACATTTTCGAAACACATGTCAATTTATTTATAAAAAAATAAAAACACATTTTGTTCAGACAAATGAATTTCCATTTCGCAACGTGCAAATAGGTTCCAGGAGGAACAATTGCAGCAGCCTTTGTATTTAAAGACTATAATTCTATCTATGTTAACAGAGAGCTGTAAAATATATATTAAACAAAAGCTCAGCCAAGTGAAATGCTGCTGAGCTGATAGAGGCACTCAGTCTGGCATGTCGATTGCAGTGACTGGCACGACTGGCACAAGTAGATCACTTTTCTTGGCTCGTTTCTCATGCTTGGTATCGACGACTGGTGGCTCTGTTCGTCGTCCATTGTACGCAATATTGGCGTACTCTTGAAGGAAGGGGCACAAACCCAGCAGGAACTGGCAGAAATCCTTCCGAATACCAAACCACCCTGCAAGCAAGCAATATTAAAGACACTGTTACAAGATTGTATGGTCACAAGTTTTCATGGACTGTACAGGATGAGCGTATCCATACCGTATATACACTGGAACTCATGATGTCAATTTTTGTGAGTTTGTTTATCCAAATTGATTCTAATTATTTTTTCACACCAGTTAAGTTATATTTAAAAAAAATGTATTGTCGCCAAACATTTGCCAGCCTGTCCCAACATTTTAACCCCGTTTGCTCAAATATTCAATTTTTTACCTAAATTAATGACAGAAGCTGAACATTCACACCCATTTATGTACGGTTCGTAAAAGTATGAATGCCTGTGGTGGTGCGGTGGGGCCAAGGACTGGGTCCAAGCAAAGATGGCGAAAGTTAAGGGAAGATTTTACAACGCGAATACTGACAGCAAATAAACCTTTTCTCAGCAGGCTAATAAACCAATAGGGGTATCTGATAGAATCATTTTCGTCCTTTATTGTGTTTGGCTTAAATTAAAAACAAATGCCCTTTTTTCCAATTTTTCTTACGGTGCATTCCAAGCGATCTATGTTAGTATTAAAGCTGTCATTCATTTGGTTACTCAAACCCGTTGTTTTCGTCCGTATACAACTAAGATGTTGTTTTATTGCTGTGATAGGCTGTTGCCTTGGTTTTGACATCAAGATAAACTTTTCATAGTATGATCGGATATAAAGTAGATGTAACAGTGACTCAAACAACAGTGTGCGTTTTCAGCAGCATGACAAATTCTGATTTCTTAAAGTGACCTTATTACAAATAGAAAAAGTACATTTGTGATTCAGACGCAGTTCCCTTTCCGTAAATAGTAACGAACAGCAATCTGGATGTGAGAATATTTCTATATTGCTGACCCATTACTGATAAAAGTGTCACTTTTCTGTGGTATATGATGTAAGGTGTGTGGGTATATATATATAGCTCTATGGGATGTAAGGTAAAACTTAAGTTAGAAGCGCCGATTTTGAATGAGATTTGTAATTTGTACGGCTACATACGAGTAAGTTATGATCCAGTGTTGGGCAAGTTCCTTGCAAAAACGAACTACGGTAAAAGTAAAGTTACCAGTTTCTTTAAGGGGCTTCTAATGATGCCTAGGGTTCGGTTATTCCGCCAGGATCGCTCAGTTCGCTGGCGGTGGTATATTTG
>QKMV01003725.1:0-11075 GCA_003287335.1 Lednia tumana
GGGGGGGGGGGGGGGGGAGAGGGAGTATAATGACTTCAGCACAACCTCCTCCATGACGTTTCGGTCGTTTTCACACAGTTTGCCCCGTCAGTTGATTCTTGATTTTGGACAAATACTAAACGGAATTTGCTGCCGGTGAGGCAAAACGAGCGTCATGCACACGAAGTTCCAGACTCACAGTTTCCCAGCAGCTGTAGTAGTTTAAAACTTTGAATGTGAGCAGAATCACGCACATTCTTCCCAATTGCTAGGTGTTTGTTTTATGTATGTGTAACAAAAATGCGCAAAACGAAGGAAATTGTTGTGCCCACCATTTTCTGTAGCCACGGGGAGCTAGATGGCTAGTGAGGGGCGGAGATTTTTACCGGGGCACTGGCCCCCCTGATTTCCCCCTAGCGTTGTCACTGCATCACATCCGAAACGTTTCGAAAATATCAATCCGAAGCATAATCGTAAATAAGAAAACTTCTAACAAACAAACTGCCAACGTTTCACTGACTATTCTTCGGGACAATCGCCCCGAGAAAGCTTTCAGTATAGTTAGCGAAACGTTGGAAGTTTGTTGGTAAGAAGTGTTCAGCAGTTTAACCCATTAACTAACAGTTTTTGTCATAATCGTGAATCTTTTAATTTAAGTTAATTTCCAACAGCTCCAAAACTTTCAAGATCTAATAAGCTAATAAATAAAAACGAACTCCGTGTCGTCATTTCGCAGGAACAGACCGAGTCAAAGAAGCCTACTCTGAGGTCAAGACCCGCGACGTTGATCTAGCTAGCGGGATCGTGTTGTCCCCCTGACCTTAATATCGAAATGGTGGCCCTTCGACTCGTGCTGGTGACGTTGAGCGTCCTCACTGTCATGGCCGTGGCTGGCCCTCTCGAGGCTCCCTTCCAGTGCATCAAGGACAGTTACACTGTACGTACTGGGTCATCCCGGACCCCCATGTCGCCATCTGTTTCGGTGGTGCGATCGGCTCACCACGCCATGGGAAATCCTACCAAGATCACAAGCAGTGTGCTCGGAACCTACTCGAGTTAACCAAACACATTCTAGACATGGCCGTGGGTGTAGTTAGCCCGATCTGTAAAAAGTATTGTACGCAAACTCTTGGAGTGATGGGCGTGGCGTAACCTAGATAGGACCTAAACTCCGTTTGGTGTTTAGAGTGCAGCGGAAAATATGCTCGTCAAATGAGGTATCCCGTGGGCTTTTTGAATAGGTTGTAAATCACTAGAGGGTATGTGGTGTGAGAATGGCTGTAATGAGTCTAATGGTTTGTGTAAAGGTTGCCACTTGTCATCAGTGGAAAGGTTAAGCGAATGTTACTTGGTAAGTAAACATTTCAATGAATGAAGTATTCACACCACGTACCCTCTAGTGATTGAGCCTATCCAAGAGCCCATGGGATACCTCCTTTGACCAGCAGATTTGCCGCTGCACTCTCAACCCCGAACGGAGTTTAGTGAAAGGGGTAGCGGGTCAAATTTACGCGTCGCTTTGAAAAAAAACATCCACTATATCGTTAGAAGTATACTACTGTTGTAATAATACTAGAAAATATTTTTAGACTTCAGAGCTCAGCGTACTGTTACACTTTATTAGAACTGGTAGTCTTAATTTCTGATACCGAAGAACTTGTAAAGAATATTAATATCACTTCAAAAATACCTGCCTACTCGAGGACTCGAGGCCCGGACCTCTGGCTTACATAGCAATCGCTCTACCAACTGAGCTTAGCAGGGTACGATATTTCGGAAGTGAATTTAATATTTAAGAGTGGTAGATTTCACTACCAACTAACATCTCACATGTTTTTACTAAATATGAACCCAAATATAGAAACACCAATACTTCTAGGATTCTCACGTTGAGCTTGAAATATGAGTTTTCGACTTCACGTGACAACTTGTAAATGGTTCCGAGTGGTGTGCGTAGACTACGGCCATGTTAGCTCCAGCTACCCCCACTACCCCCACTACCCCGGGTTTGTTTTCTCGGGGCAGGATCATGGGATTGTACACCCGTGCTTTCAAGCTTTGGTCGCTCCCTGCTAAGGGCCGGTCCAAATTTATCCGAAACTTTTTTATCCTCCGAACAAATTGGAAACCAAAGAGCCTGTTTGATTGTAATCATGGTGGCCACTTGGTTAATCGGACGATAAAATACTTTGGAAAAGTTTGAACATGTTAAGACTGGCCCCAAGAAGCACTAGGTTGTTAGGCGTGCCCTAGTGAAGGCTTCGTAGTCCCTAGATTTCCACACCTTAAAAGAAACAAGATTTTTGGATTCCAGATCGTTGATACTATTTTTGCCCTGTAGTGTCATTTTTATGTTCACAGATTTCACGCTCTATTTTAACTAATTTGAAGCATTTGAAATTGCAAGAATCAGTAACTCGTGCAATTTTTGAAAATCGTATTTTTATGATCTTTTTGAGAGCTGGTAAATGGAATCCTATTCGTAAACAAATAATCTTATAAGTGGCAGATCTTTGTAAAGATTATCTACACTCAGAGCTCGAGTCCAGTACGAGCCCCCTCCCCCTCCCCTGCCCAATGTGGGCGGGAATCCTCTAAATCGGGCGGGCAATCGCCATAAAGAGATATAGTGCGTTTATTCCGATGCTGTCACTTGTCAAGCTTCTCTAGTCCATCCAGAGACGATACAAATAGGGTATGAATGCGTTTCTTATAATGGAGCTACAACTTCGTAGAGTCATTTTTGAATGTGGGGTAAGCCTTTTTGAATGTGCTCTATTTGGCAGTGGCAGCTCTAAAAAACCGCACTATCTTAGGAAACTATCAAGATTTTACGAAATCTTATATCAAGATTTTGACAAGATCTTGCGGCCATGGTCCGACCGGATCCTGACTGATAATTTTAGCCAGACGCATCCCCGGAGGAACAATGTGGAAAACAACAATAGTAATTGCTGGAAGGGTAATTCGCACGCATGATTTCAGTGCGTGCACCAGTCGGAGTGTTGCGGTGGATGCTGCGTGGAGAGCGTGTGCGTCCAATGTAAGTACACACTTCGAGTTCAACCATAGAAAGTAAATGTACAACCATAGAATGAAAGTACAACAATAGAAAGTAAATGTACAACCATAGAATGAAAGTACAACCATAGAATGTAAATGTACAACCATAGAATGAAAGAACAACCATAGAATGTAAAGGTACAACCATAGAATGAAAGTACAACCATAGAATGTAAAGGCACAACCATAGAATGAAAGTACAACCATAGAATGTAAAGGCACAAGAAAAGAATGTAAAAGCACAACCATTGAGTAAAGGTACAACCATAGAATAAAGTACAACCAAAGGGTAAAGGTACAACCAAAGTGTAAAGGTACAACCATAGGGTAACAGTACAAGGTAAAACCATAGAATAATGGGAAAATCATAAAATAAAGGTGCAAACAACCATAGAACGAAGGTACAACCAAATAATACAGGTACCACCATAGAATGAAGTACACCCATAAAACAAATTTACAATCATCGAAACAAAATACACCCATATCGGGTACAGACACAGCCATGTAACTATGACATCTACTTCAACTATCAACAACTATCAACTGCAACTGTCTGTAAAGGCCGAGCTTGTTTTTGGGAAATTATACAAATAGTTACCCATTTTACTCCATTTTGCTTAATTTCAAGAACTGTAATCGATATTTTCATCTCTTTCTTCACATGTTATTTCTGAATTAAAGTGAATGTTTGCTGGTTATTTCTCGCTCTAATTCCAAGTTGTCATGGGACACAGTCTTTCCGCTTGCAGAGGAGACTGGTTTCAGAGAAAGCTATGTCAATCGCGACACTTTCGCCTTAATAACTCGTTCGGCTGATTGCAATAATTGATTGGCCCTTCACCCCTAATTAAGTCTTGTCGGAGCATCAGTCTAGTTATACTTCGACGCTTTACTTCGAAGCTCTGGCCAGCGGCCAGAGATTAGAAAAAGTGGAACCAACGTTTTGCATCTTCCGTCTACCTACATTTTAATGGTAAGAAATAGACTTAAAATCTTAAAATCCTGCGATTCATTCTAGAAGAAAAATCAAATCATAGTATTAATTTGGGTTTC
Source organism: Lednia tumana (assembly GCA_003287335.1). Classification (NCBI taxonomy): domain Eukaryota; kingdom Metazoa; phylum Arthropoda; class Insecta; order Plecoptera; family Nemouridae; genus Lednia; species Lednia tumana. The sequence continues at coordinate 4,099 of QKMV01003725.1, forward strand.
ACAGCAGGGGATTCAAGAACAAATTGGATTAGTATAGGGCTTATATGCTATAGCTATCTTGCCACCATGTTAATACAACAAATACAGCAAAATATCAATTCGGTCGTCGATTACGGGAAATTGAGTATCCAATTCTATACCTCGTGGATTGGGCAAGACGTGGATTCCAATGTTTATGGGCGAGATGTCTATTCAGTATTCCAATATCTTTGGGCAATCAAGGCATGTTTTCCAACGAACCCCTATACGCTGCAAGTATATAGCATGTGCTTGTGTACTTTTCTCATTAGCAAGGCTTAGGCCTCTACAGTACGCGCACACAGACTAGTTATCCATAAGAAGAATCTTTCCGCGCTACGAACACTAATGTGGAAATAACACGGGAAGGGTGTGGAAATATAGCCCAATTTGTGGGCAACACTACTGTTTGTAAAGATGCTTCAGGCAATCTCGAAAAATTGCCAAGGACTGTTGTTATTGGGCAGTCTACACCGCTACATGTCAGTGCAGTGCATATTTAACTCTTAAATCCATAGCTCTGGAAGCTTTCACGCTGGTCCTGTGGCGTACACTTTATAATGTGAGAGAGAAAACTACGTTACACCCACAAAATAGGCTCTCTAGCCATCCCTTCCTGTATGTACTGTACAAGAGTCCCTGGTGGAAAAGTATACTCTCCTAGAAATAGAGTGTACGTATATGAAGTGGCAAAGCGTCAGTGGGGACAAAATCTAGCGAGTATTCCCTTTTTGTAATTAACGAAGAAGCAGCTTTTTTATTTCAAATGCTTTCGTTTCAATCAAATTCGCGCGAAATTTACGTACCCGCGAAGTTAGGTTGGTGTAAATTTGACGTGAACATTACTCCCCGCGAACCTGAGACATATTTGAGAATGTATCCAATGCTAGAGCTGCCTGCCCAGTGCAATGATTTCGTGGTCTCGATACAAAAATGTGCGTATTATGGTTGCAGCACACTCGTGAAAATATGTTACGCCTCCCCAGTTGACAGACTCACGCTTCGCCACTGCGTATAAGACTCGTGATCAGACGGAAATCGGTGTTTGCGGTAGTCGGTTTGGATACTGGCGATTCTTGTTTTTTTTTCTAGATATCGATTCACACACCTTTTTACACGCGTTATTTAAATAATACTTACCATTCCCATCATTCTCGTATAAGGTAACTTATAGGCCCTTCACAACACTTTCCACAACCCGGCATCCTCGTCCTTGACAAATGTTCAAGACTATCCGTGAAGCGCTTCGTTATTATCCCGAGCGTGGCGTTGACGGTGAGGTGTGCTGACGTTGCAGACGCGGACAGCTGCGTCAAGGAGGTGAACCCGTGCGCGACCCACGCGTGCGCGCAGGGCAAGAAGTGCTACATGAGCCCCGTGCAGTGCATCCAGGCACCCTGTCCCTCCATCCCGGCATGCAAGAGCGACGACCGCGACTACGACGAATAGAACATCTGTCGATAAGGCACCGAAGTGAGAGTGAGAAGAAGGTAAATGTTGGTGCTACGGAATCAAGAGAAGGGCCGCCTGTAGGGTGGAATGGAGAAAACAAATAGTTTGGAACTAAATGGGAGTGAGGAAAATCAAGCTGCGTCTTCCTACAGGAATCGCAGTTCTCGTTTTATAGTTTTATTTTTTTATGATTTTGAACTATTTGGAGTTAGAAAAATCACACTACGATTCGCTAGAGGCATTACAGTTTTAGTTTTCTAGTTTTCTTTGAAGATTTTGAACCAAACTGGACTGAGGAAATACATAACTACGATTTCCGAGACAAGTCCCAGTTTTAATTTTCTCATTCAAATTTACCGCGATATCGTTTGTTGTTTGTCATTTGTGGTGTTGTTTCCTTAGATAAAAAAATAACAGGTGGCCTCTTGAACCTCGTTGCTTCAAAATCTTCCCTCTCCCTCTTACTGTGCTTTCGATGGCCTCACAGGATTTAGGAAATATAAAGTGCGTTTATTTTTAGCTGTAATCGCCCGTGCCAACTGACCATGTGCTAAACATATCTGGCTTCCCCCGATCTCCGGTGAGCTCGGAAAAATGCATCATTAATTGTTCAAATTTATTACGTTTATTATCGCATTTAGATGCATCGATAAACTCGCACATTTTTTAGATTTTGGACAAAACAAACGCATGCCATTGCCACTGTTGACAACTTACAAGCGTATACACGTCACAGTTCGAGAACAAATCTATAAATGGAGTTGAGTTGGACATGAGAAATAAACATCGAAACATTTTGTACGGTGGGTCATTGTTGGTTAGTCAATAGTCATTACTCATTCATTACTCAGTTATTACACGCATTCGAAGTACTTTTCCCGCATAACGCCGATACCAACACGTGGTAAGAGGATTGAGTGAGTTGTTAGAAATATTGTTCAGTATCTCAAAAAGGAGAGGGTTTTGTATGTTTTATGAAGTAAGCCAGTGTGTTGATAAAAATAAGTTTTTCCGACATAATAGGTACAATACAACAAGGAAACATACAAAAACAAATCAAAATGTTCTTTACAATTAGGTATTATTGCAAAAAATGCAGCTAGATATATTTTGTTTAATAAACTTAAAAAAAAAACGGTTGATTTAAACTAAATCAAACCCTTAATGTAATTCCCATGCATATTTCCACCCTACGTCTCGTTTCCCACATTTCGTTTCGGATGAATGCTTGAAATAAGCCTACAGATTGGAACCTAAATACTAGTGATTCATGAAGGTTCTGGTTACGCTCACACTTTACAGTCACATCACATGAAACGGCAAGTTCCGAATACAAACAGGCACCGTGGACCAATTTCGGGGCTACTGGTATTCGTCATGAAATTATCGTAATTTCTTATCATAAAACCAAGATGGTGTCGTGTCAGTCAGGGGTGCGAGTCCTCGTTGAGTGTGACATTTTTGAAATAGTTTAGACTCAGTGGCAAAGCGTGAGTCTGTCGCCTGGGGAGACATGAAATATTTTCACGGGTGTGCTACGACGGTAATATACACATTTTTGTATCTAGGCTATGAAATCATTGCACTGGGGAGGCAGGGCTGGGGTAGGCAGGGGACACATTCTCAAATATTTCACTACACTAACTTCGCAAGTGCGTAAATTTCGTGCGAATTTGATTTAAACGCGAAAAGGCATTTTTATGCAAAAGCAGCTTCAACATTCATAACAAAAAGGTAATTTCTCGTGATTATAGGGTAGGCAATGTCTACCTAGTCTACTCTGATGCTTCGCCACTGTTTATACTGCTCTCAATACTTTGGAATTTGTGGGATGCATTAAAATCTTCTCTGCTAACCCGGACGTAGAAGAAGTTCTGGAAGCGCTGGCCGTGTAGACGTGCTAGCAACTATTATAGAATAGGAGGTAAGAGATCACTGGAAGGGTAGCGTTATTGGGGTAAACGTCAGTCACGTCACAAAATGTCGAAGATGAACGCACATGTAGATATTTATTGAGGGGAGTGTGATTACTGATTACAGAGTGATTAGTCGGAGGCAGTGTTAGATGCTTATGGAATGGAGACCGTGGTAACACTGCTCGTGCCAAGCTGGAATGGTGAGCGATAGCGGATAGCTTTCTCAGCATTCTGAAGTTGCATATTATCAATGGTTACGACGAGTAATGTAAAGATAAATATGTAGTTGTTCATATAAATATCTCAATAAAATTATCTAATATGTTGTATAAATTCGAGTCCCTGCAAGGGTTTGGCGAGTTGGATACACCGGTCCTCGTGAGTTAACTAAAGTAAAGCTGCATTGCGGTGGAGCGAAGGTTGCATGGGCAACCATTCAATCGTAGGTTCAGTTCTGTTCGGGAGAGAAGTTAGACGGTTTTAAGCTGGAACAACGGCTTCACTCTCCTTGAAATCAACCTCTCGACAGCATGGATGAGCGGAGAAATACTGCTTATTGAGTTGTACCGTCCTCCGGAAGGGACGTTGTCCGGTGGTCCCCTTGGTGCTATTCGATAGAAGTAGGCTATGTGCCGGCACCAGGCTTCCTGTCTTCCTTGTTTGGATCATCATCACTCTCATTATCACCCAATCATTAACCAACGCCCGGTAACCAATGCCTACCGGGTGAGAGTGTAGTGTGCAGGTACGTTCCAAAAATCAATCAATTAATAAATATGTGCAATACATTGATCTTTTTCAGTACGCAGTTATCGAAGCCCAGTGCAGTGTAAATTTTTTGGGAAAAGCCGCGAGGAAATGATCAATCAATCGATAATGTATTAATCTTGAGCAACTTTGCACTCACGTAAGGCCGTCAAGCGTCTCTTTGTACTTGCTAGTAATTTCCTTCTTGCCTGCGTCATTGTATCCGAAGTTAAGTAACAAATTGTGCTTGGTCAGAAAAAGGATAAGTGACCTTTCATAGACGCCTCGTTCCGTTCAAAAATTAAGAATTGAAGGATTTGATTTGAATCTGATAGAAGGTGGCTTCAATCGCAAATTGTCGTCACATTCTAGACAGCAATCTTTTGCATGGAAGAATCATGCTGGCATTGCTACCGTTCTTATGGAAAGGACTTTTAGAATTGGTCGCCATATTAAGAGGGTTTCGCCAGGAGTGAAGTGATGAGTATTACGATCATAGGTGCTGGTGCCGTTTTTCCTTTTCCACGGTGTGAGATTAATCATCGCTGGTGCCTATGAGACTGATGTCGCTTTTCGGTAAATAGTTCTAAACGTGATGTCAACTTGTCAATACAGTACTCTGCTGGTCCCGTCCAAAATTTTCCTCGTGATACGACGGACTCCACAGACCAATTCAGCAAATTACGTCCCAGTCACTAACTTTTTCCCCATTTTATACTTCAGTTTCTGGAGAGAATTACGATGGAGATAATTGGTGCAGAGAATGCGCTGCAGGGGACAGAAGAAGAGGTTGAATACGACAAAGATATGAGGAAGAGGATGAAACGAGAGACTTGGCCAGCAGGCTTATGAGACTGTTGACGCCATAATTGGTGAATTCGGTTCGCCCACCTCTTGACAGCTTCGTCTGTATCGAACCAGGAATACATTATTATTGATATTTAAGGTACTATATACTTCTTTTCCCGTGATTGACATAATCAGTATGTATGTAGGCATAGCTCAAGCAAATACCTTAGTAATATGAGCTCAAGCGAAGCTCATATTACTAAGGTATTTGGCTCGAGGCTGTTTTTCTTTCTAGGCAAGACTTAGTCTAAAATATAATTATTAAAAATGGTAAGTAAACAAGAATCTTCGATTATCTTTCCGCAAACTGGAAAGATGCAGAAATAATTTTGAAAAATGTTATGAATTCTGATGCTAACATGTAGTACGTGCCAAAAAAGTTTCAATTTCAGGCACATACCTATGCATATCACATTGCGTGCCTTTTCCGTTGCAGGTCAACTGCTGATGACTAAGTCACCTCCAATGTTGCTGATCCGCTGGACACTTCAAGAAAGAATGTCCCGTGTTGGTTTACGATGCTTTTTCAATTTCTGTTTTACAAGGGCGAAAAAATAATCCGTATAAACACTCGAAATGCCCCTAAAAAGGCAATAACCGCTGAGGTCTGTGCCCTACGTGACTGAAAACATTGCCTCTGAGTGGTAGGGCCGGCCCAGTCTGTATGTTAAGATGTTAAGAGAGATGTACAATTGCACTTCTGATTTATTTATCTAGTTCCTTCATCAGTTTTGCGATCAAAAACTCCACAATCTCTATTATCCCCGTTGCCATTCTCGACCACACGGACAAGCTGTATTCAGAAACTAACGATAACAACATAAACGATCTTCGCTGATTATTCCATCGCAAACGGGGAAAATTAACTAGCTGTCCAAATTGATTATATTATGATATAGTGTAGTTTTCCTCAACTGATTGAGTAAGCTACGTGATTGAGACGACAATCGCAATTCTCGAATTAAGAAAGCAATGTTCTATCATGACAATTACGTATTAGGATGCAGTCGCTACTTGTATAAAAAGCAGGCCGGAATCTCAAACACAACATTAACGAAGTAGCAGCGTTGCGACGAACCACGCGGTCCTCGCAGGTGAGACTGTTAGTCCAGAGTGTGCGCAAAGAGGGAGAGGTGTCTGTGAGTAAATCCGTTACGGCCATATTCATTTATTTTTTCCCCGTGGAAAAGAAACCATTTTAATACCTTAAACACAGCGGAGGTAGGGTTTGTTTTCTTATCATGGAAAATGATTCCGAAAAAAGTTACTGAACCGATCCCCTATAGTTGTTCTTCCATAGCCGTGTCTTCCATACTCCTTGGCCGCGAGAAACACTCTGGTTCTCGTGGATGTAATAAATATCTAATTATTTTATCACGTTTCGCAGGAAAATACGGTGTCAACGAAGCAGCTCTTCGGTCTAGACTGTAGAGTCACGATATTATTAGCTACCCTGATCGTGTTGTTTGGACTTCGAAAGGGATCGCACTGACCCATTAGCCCAAAATGGTAACCCTTCGGCTTGCGCTGTCTACGCTGTGCTTACTAGCAGTCATGGCCACGTTCAACGCAGAAGACATCGTTTTCAATTGTGGGATATGTCCAATATACTGTCTTCGGACATAAGCATGCAATATCCAAGACGTATACAGAGCAAGCGTGATGTATAAGCATACACCTTACATTTAATCTATGGAATAGGGTGAAGGGGCTGATCCAGCTCATGTGGCTCCGCCGAAGTTAAAATTGGGGGACTCCCAAAAAATGTCAATGCCCGACAAATGAAACTTACTCTTATTATACTTTAATGCTCAAACTGAAATCCCTAGAGCCATCAAGTGTGAACCCAGAAAGCTTGTGGCTTCAAATTTTGAGATGTTTTTTAAATTTGGTAGGTAAGAGTTTATTCTTATTTTTATTTATTTTTTATAGTGGTGTTTAACGACGCACTGTATTGACAACTGGCCCTGTGGCACTGGTCTATTGGCGTCGGTG
>QKMV01003727.1:0-10304 GCA_003287335.1 Lednia tumana
TATATGAATATTATCTATCTGCTATGCAGTGGGCAATTAATAACTCATGCATAATAATGTCAACGCGGGGAAACTGCCAGTCGGTATTTGCTATTTGCGCACGGTATTCAGAGTCACAACTATTAGCACTCAATGAATAATTAAGATTATTAATCAATCTGCATAATATATGGAATCCCACCTATTTACTGAATTGAACTTCTGGATAATAGAGAATGCAGCGTGCTCTTTGCACAACATACCTTAGCGTGTAGTACTTATACCAGCTGCATTCTTTAAACTTCCCTCACAAGACTTTGTATATTGCTGACTGGTACGTACACCAACTCGAAATAAAATCACATCGACGATTCGAAATTGCTTGGAAATCGCAGACCATGTCAAAGCGAGATGGGAAAAACGACGCGGCAAAATGTGTTACAGAGCCAGATGATGCGACGAACGACTGATCGTAATTGGTAGGTACACACTGGATACATATTACATACCGCATGCTCGATCCTACAGTTTTCAGACACCAGCTGATCTTCAAACTTTTCAACGGAAACTTTTTACACGACTGTTGTTCGATAGCGGCCAAAATGGCCTTTTGTATCCAAGGTCAATAATCCCAATTCTAGATGCCAGACCACCAGACTAGAAAACCGTACACGCTAGTTTTGTAGTTGGGTATACGCTGGTTATTTGAAAGCAATTAAGTCAAAAAGAGAAGAAGAGCCGCCTATATTGTAATAGCAAATATGTCACAGAATGGACAGACTTTTCGGAACATTTTGCCGAGGCATATAAATGTTTTCGTTAATTTCACATACGATGATGGCGAGGTTGCGATTTTTTATCGAAAACCTCACCATTTTTTGGTATGGTCTTATTTTGTATACGATTTACATCAAAATAAAGAATTACTATTAGAAGTATTAATCTTCTTATGTTAGAACCAAGTCAATGATCAGCCCACGTATAGACAAGCCGAATATACTGCCTACATCAAATCAGAACTCAAATTAAACCACTCCAGTGACCACCTATGGTAAACAGAGGCTCGATCTCAACCACCGAAATGTAGCACTGTTGGGTGATGCATCGGTGCAAGCAGTGCAGCTGTATTGTCGCTATTGCACATCACGTGCATAATGCGATGACGTTTGTGTTGTGGTGATGTGGGTTGCCTAATGGGCAACGCGCGGCCAACCTCAAACGTACCGCAATGTTATTCAATGGTGAGCCGCAAGAGTGACTGAATACTATAACATACTATTAGCGAGGCTGACCGAATTTAACATGTAGTGAAATCGACATGGTACTGTAATGAAATGTATAATTATATAAATTTAACAATGTAGGTAATAAAATGATATTTTAAAGTAATGTTCCCATAGAAAACAAATACATACAGATAATTGTACTACATTAGTAGCCGCTCCAGTACCTCTTTAGTATACATACTACACGTATTTTTGTTTTTTTTAACCAACTAGCTAGGAAGGAGGTACACGCTTGCCAAAATAATTAGTAGGTAACACGCTTTTGCGAACATAAAATAAAAACATGGTTTCATTTAAATTCAGCTGTATACAAAGCTGTAAAGACGGTCGTAAATTAAACCTCCACATGATAAGTGATTAGTTACAAGACATAGCAAGCAAGCAAGCAAGCAAGCAAGCAAGCCAGCAAGGAATCTATCTAGATCTATATAGAGTTCGGGCCAGTGGGGCTATCACTCAGCCTGTGGTCGAACTTCTCTTCCCTTACAGCTCTTAGCCGCTCCCACGGGATTCCGCGTCGAGAGAGGTGTATGGTCGCATTTCATCCCAAGCCGGGACGGGAGTAGAGTACTTATTGAAACCCCAGTGGCTCTCGCGTGGCTTTCCACTCTAACCCCTAGGCCAGCCCTTCCCTTCCCACCCCTGGACTCGGCTCGCCTCGGTCAGCACTGGCCGGTAGAGTTTGGCCACTAATGCGACCGACGCCGTGCGCGGCTAGGCCGTCCGTGGCCGCGGTAACCTGCTAGTTGCTACCCCCGAACCCACCAACTTTCTGATACATATTCAAGCAAACTAACCCAGAACTGTTGCCAGCCAGCGACCACACACCGCAAACTATGTACACTAACACACTCACACACACACACACACACTGAACAGTGTCCACCATACCATGTGTATGGTGTATGGTGTACACATAAACCTGTAAACTCTAACACGAGATAGGCTGGTAACGGTGTGCAAATCTCTCCTCGCGGATGCAAATTGGATGAATTCTGCTTTGATCATTTTATTACGGAATGGAACTGTAGGTGCAATTACATGGGGAATGTGAAATGCAAAATAATAATTTTAATCTAAGCATTAGGAACTAATGAAAATTTAAGTAGCAAACCGTATGCTTATTTGCGAAGATGTTAGAATAACGAGCAAGATTTGTTTTTAATTGTTGTTGTATTCGGCGTAGATAGAATAGCAATTTATTAAGAAAATGTATCATTGCGATAGATTTGCTTATCCTGAGATAGCGGATTGAGGTTAAACGATATTATGATAAAAAGGCAACAGAAGAATGGCTATAAAAATATACAATGGAGATGCTAATTCTTCTTCAAAAGATTGTTCAGGACTGGAGACAGAAAATTTTGATGCAAATGTTTGGAGTTCGAGAAATTTTTACCAAATTTTATTAGCTGACGGTGCCCCCAAAAGAAAGGCCACAACTCACAAGGAAACCACTCAACACATTAGTGACTTGGAAATGCAATAAAGAGGAAAACGGAACATGGCAGGCATTTGGCATTATAGTCAAATTTAATTGTGACCACAATTCTTAGTTCTAGCATAATATGGAGAAGCATGAGTTAGAAAACTATAAGTAAGAAATAATAGCCAGGACTCAAAGCCCACTTAGGATCACATGTTGTCCACAATGCGTTTAGAATAACGTTTTTTTTTTACTGTTTGCTTAGAGTTAGACATAAGAGAAGAATAATATCCAAGGTACAAGTAATCTGCAGGTAGCGTACGTTAGATACACCCAAGTTATAAATTGGCCAATAAAAGGTCACGCTTGCTCTATTGAAGCTTATTGAAACCAGTTGTGTCTATCCCTCTTCGAATGACCGAGCTATGCTTCCTTGAACCTATCTAAATAAATGAATTTGCTCATGTGTAACGCTTAACCGAACTTCAGAAGGCTACTTATAAACTGATATTTTCTTAGGTCCCTTCAATGATTGCAAAATGCTCTTTCTCAAAATTCCCACAAGCTTGTCTGAAAACGGAGAGAGGAATACAAAAAATTACATATACAACTCCATCGATTCCGAATCCAAACCCCACATGACAAATACATAACAATGTTTAAACTCCCCAGCGGCATAAATAAATATTTGTCTATACTAAAATCCAGTATATACGAGAGCGGTATTCAATGTATGTAATATATTGCCAGTCCCGCAATATTTGTAGAGTTGCCTGGTCGTTCGAAAAAATCAAATTGTTTGGAAAACCAAAACAAATCGAAGTTAAAGTAATATAGAATAGTTAGGTTGGCTGAGCTTGAAGCTGCAATATTCTGGGATCGGTCTCAGACCGATGATTTCAAAATACTACGTAGTTAAATAAACGGGAGAGAAACTCTTCTTCATAATCAAGCCTGGAATGATCCTAAAATGTAATCCGCGAGATGTTATCTTATTTTAATCAAGAGTCGCAGGGGGGTAGTTGAGACTTCAGGTCGACTTGCAGCAGCGGAGGAAATAACTTCAACTTCCATCTAATGAGTTTCTGAATTCTCAAGCATCTGAGACGATGTTCGGCAATACCACGACCCAATAGCACTTACCAATTTACCATCATAACCGCTTTAATTACATCTTAATAACGTATTAACACGCCGACATTTTACAACCTAATTATAAAGTATAGGAAACAGTAATTAACGTTCTACTTAAGCAAGGCAACACATAATTGCCTTGAGATTCGTCTCGGCACATTGATGTAGATCAAGCACTTCACAAACCATATCTCTGAAATCTGCAAGCCGTTCAGCATAGAGCTAAAATATTGTCTACTGGATTTGGCGCGCCAACTTTGTTTGACAGGTTTGAGACTAATTTCCGATTCTCAGGTCGGATTATTATTTAGTTCATAAATCACTCCAATGCCATTGGTAATGACTGCTGGGGGTGGGAGAAGAAATAGGGGCAGAATCTTTACGATGGCGAAAGGCTACGGATTTGGGACAGGATGGGACGAAACGCTCGATCTCATAATAAAAAGTGATGATCTTTGAAACCAAAGTCCGAATTTATTAAGCAACAAATATTAGACAAGAATTGTGATGGTGGACATGTACTACAAGAAAAATTCCAGAAGGAAAGCAAAGTGCAATATTATTAAGTAATGTATGCATACGTAAGATATTTTTTTAATTAACTCATTACTCCTCACACAATTGATTCAGGTTTCACCCTTCATTCATATTCCTTCACGATTCTGGAGATCACGTCTCAATCGACGGAGGATATTTCCGGGCGACAAACCATTTTCCTCGGGCAGCACTTCACTGTCTTCTGGTTCCCGGGCGGCGACAGGATTCTCGGATCATTCCACTCACCGAACGGTGAAAGCTGGCCGGATTTTCAGCCGTGGCTTTTGCTTGATGTCTTCCATTTAGCGTGAAACGTCTCGATGTACTCGAGATTTATTCCTGCTGTCTTGGCAATTCCCATGGGACTGAACCCTTTGATCGCTTCGTCGTTTGCTCCGATTACGCTGCAATTCTTTTGGCCAGACAGCAATGTCACCAGGGGGACATTTGGGTTTGACCCGTACTTCGTATTGAAGAACTGGCAGCATTCCACTACTTGGAAGAACACCCTAAGGATGAGAGGAAACCAAATAAATTATCTGCACTTCTAGTTAAAAGGTAGGATCACTCCATTAGGCAACAAGATCGTGATTCCTGGTTTTATATTTCTAAGTTTGGCTGAGTAGCATAAAATTGATGGTTGCAGACAAGTGGTACGCATTATTATTTAATGGAGTTCAAATAAGAAATAAAATAAAAAACAAACTCTAAGAATAGAAATAAGAATAAATTTAACACTAGGGGTAAAAGAAAACACAACTAAGTCTCTGTGCAACATATTGATTTTATCTTTTGCCAATAGGCCACTTGAAGGGAGCTGAAGGATGGAATCAAAAAGTGGCATTCAATTTGAGTTTGGCTGGAGCAATTTTAATTAACTTTTAGTTCATTTTTGTTTGTTTGTTCAGTAAATTAAAATTGCTTCGCCTTCCACTCACATCAGCTCAAAGCCTTCAGGTATCAAGCCAAGATATTTACCAAGCTTCCTTGTCTTTCTTTTTCGGGTACTTGATGAGAGCGATCGTCATCCGCTCGTTGGGTCCTTGCACGCGAACAAAGCGATTGACTTGCTCGTGTTGTAATCCGAGCCAGCGGTTGATCTCTCGCGCTCGCGGCACTTCACCTTTCAAGTCATCCAGCGCGGCAATCACTGCCGGCACAAAAAACAACCCTCAGCCAGACTCCTGTGACTTTCAATCGAAGGCTTCACGTTTCAAGTGAATCACTTTACAACGACGCCTCGCTAACCTTTGGTAGTTTAGCTACGGACCCTACATTCATAGGAGGTGAAACTGCAGGCTAGCGGTGTAAGTGCAATCAAGTATCGGAAGCATAAAAGCTTGTTTTGCGGCCATATTTCCCTCCATCGAGCTGCTAGAGGCACATGTCTGCTTCTGAGGCTGCAATTTTTTTTAGACCCACGTTTATCTACTAATCTTAGCACTAATAGTTTAAAAAGATATATTAAAAACTGAGATTGATGGCTAATAAATCCACTGAAAATTTCCCAATGAGTTGTAAACAATGCTGTTCACTTCTTCAGGGGTAAAAAGCTGCTGCACAAAAATACTTGTAGTTGGAGCTGTGGTGTTTCTTCAGTGCTTTTAAGTTCACGAAACGTTGAGAAAGTTTAAGCGGACTTAGCAATCAAACCCTGTGTGTAATACGGAGTCTTTGGCTGCTGAGTGCGGTTTGTTGGGAAATATGGCCGCTCAACGAGAGTTTATGGTTCAGATTCTTGGTCACGTCGCTAGCTTGTAATCGCAGCTCGTGGGTCATTTAGACCTCACGGTTAAAGTCGGTTTAACGACGCGATGGCAAGGCCGGCGACTCACCGACTGTCGGGATGAGCACGATGAACTTGCGAGCTTCCACCAGCTGCTTGACGAGGTGTGTGTGGAGAATGAGCGCGTCCACGTCGACGGCCAGGTAGGGTGAGAACACCGGGCCCTTGCCCAGCTTCCTCGACTCCAAGGCCTTGACCTCGCCGCGAAGCCACAACGTGTGCATACTCTTCATCAGCGTCCCTTTGCCCGCGTCCGAAGCGTCCTTGGCCGTCTGCAACAACCGAGGGGTTACCACTCCGTTATTAACATGGATCCGTAGTCAGTTTTTGTGCGTGCGCAATTGTGAGCAAATGGTGAATGGAAATCATGGGGAAATAATCTTAAAATAACATCACCGAAAAATGTTCGTGAAAATTGGAGAATTCGGTCAGAAACGGTCAGAAACGTGCCCCCAGTCTGCACACCATACTGGTCAACATAGTGGTGACATCAGGGTGACATCAGGGTGCCATCTATTTGAATTCCATTCAAGACACTTGCGGAATTCTAGCGAGGAAACCACAAATGTTTAATTTGCATACTTTTTGTGTTAAAAATGTTGAAAAAACTCGCATAAAAGCGAAAAAAACCCCACTAAATTTGACACTGATAAATGATTTCTTCCATTGTCTTCGGCAACAACACAGCAGGCATGGGCGTTGCAATCAACTTATTGGCCATCAGCTGCTCTTTGCAAAGTGTTTTCCCATCGATAACTGCAAGGTGTTCGGTTCTCCCCCACGTCTGCAATTTCAGTCGTGGGTGGTATCGATATCTATGCGTAATCGTAAACAAATACGCATGAAAGGAAACCAATGCGAACGAGATTGCGTGCTTAGAATTAGATGGTATTATTCGCGGGCCAGTGTTGACAGTTTATAGAGCGAGAATATAAAAGGAAATAGGGCAGTCGAGTGTTGGTGAATTTGCACCCATCAATCTTTAGCATCCCTTTTAAAGTTGGGGTTTCGCAAGCCGACTATCGTTTAATAACGTCGTCCATTGTGCAGGGCAGACACGTCGAGAATGGTGGAGAGAAGGAGATATAAATTCCGGTTGAATGGCACCAGTTAATAGCAGCATTTGAGGAGCTAGATTATCAAACGAGAGAGACGGCAGAAAACGGGGGCGGGAGACGAGGAGGGAGAAGGAAAACACACGGCCGTAATAATAAAAAAGAAATGAAAAGAGAAGATGAAAGAAAGAACCACTGGATTTTTATTTCCTCCCGGCTGCTCTGATGCCAACATTTTGTAGTGCTACACAATTCACCCTCTCCAGATTCGCGTCCCGCGTCTCTCGTCTCATCCCCATTCCAGTCCTGTTTTTCTCTCTCCTGGCAATCTTCCATGCAAACGGGCTTGCGACTCTCTCGCAAAGAATACCAGATGAGGATGCAAAAATAAAAGTCCATGACAAACTCCGCCCAAACAATTCAATACTAACATAGAAGAATCTAATAACAATAGAACGCACGACATTCTGGTTCGCTTGGGGACAAAACAAAACAACCATAAGGAGCACACAACGATAATATCCGTCGACGCGGAAGCGATATATCTTCAGAACATGCACGACTCGGATTATCAAAGTTGATTGCATCAAGAAGCTAAACTTCGAATCCTCCCGAACGACACGCGTAAAACGGCAAATATTCAACACGCGGGGTATTGTCTTTCAGCTTTCTCTTTAATTAAATCAACATCGGATTAAGAGGATCTAGCTGAAAGGGATTGTTACGGCGCGCGACGGCTCGGCCCCTATAGCTTGTTGCAACGGGCTTATTGCAAAATGATTGGTACACGGTTTGATGGCATCCACCTCATGTTGGGATTTGACTCGGGCGTATAACAAGCTATTATCCTATTCACACCCCATGCGCGGCTCTATACACCCCCACACCACCCGCTCACACCCCCGCGGATGCATTAGGCAACTAGATGGAAGTCACCAGTAACCAGGCGTAGATTGCACACCCTGGCTATATAGTGGTACGTATATTAATCCACATAATAACCCCGCGCGCCTCTGGCTCACTGGCTGACTGGGAGGCTGCTCTGCTACGCTCCACACTCACTAGATATATCCACCACTGCCTCGACGCAAAATATAGTACTCTCAACAATTTCCATCTCATTTCCATGTAAATGAGATTTCCATTTCCGTTCTGGCTGTGCTGTGCTGTGCTGTGCGCTCGCTCTGTCGGTCTCTTTTGCACATTATTCGTTCGCCGTTGGTGCAGCCACACTGTCTGACTCGCTGGCAAACAAATTAGAGGTGAAGCTTCACAATGTAGACGACGCGAAAGCGCTGATGAAAAATATATTTATTTAAGCGGATATAAAAAAGAAGAAGCAAAACTAAACTAAAGCCCGGCGAACAGTGTAGGAAATTCATTGCTCTAATGAAACAATGGAGATACTAGCTACATCTCGACTGAGATAAAACGCGGAGCTGCAATAATAGAGCGCATATAATATAGACGGTGGGAAGGCGGGCGGGCGGGCGGGCGGGCAGGGGCAATGTAATCGTCAATGTAAAGTCCGACTGCTAAGTTTTATGCAAATAATAAATAAACGCCTGTTATGTGCTAGTAAATTTGTTTATGAAACAAAATTTTAGGGCGGAGGTGTGAATTTTTTAGCTTATTCCTTGTAAACTTTTCAGGTTATCATGTACAAACCTTGAATACTGAATGCAGTCTATTTCTTTTAAAAGCTTTTCAGCCTAGCCAGGGTCCCAAACTTTCATGTACACACGTTGAAGATGTGACTACGTAAATACTAAAAAGTAAAAATGTCAATTATGTAACATAATGAAGTAATTACGAAACGAGTTTCAATTTTTTTCCCAGTTCGTGAGAGTAAAAACAGTTTCCAAGGTACTAATGCGCAAGAGAGCCTGGACTAGTGTGTAAGCCAAGAAAGCTATACAGCTTACGCGGCCGCGACTCGGCGCCTCTACCGCACCCATGGCAAGGCGCTTCCACCCGAGCCGGGCGGCGCGCCGCGACGCCACACGACGGCAAGGCATGCAACAAAGCGGACCGGAGTTCGAGACCGAGCTTTTACGGCCAGCGAACGACAAATTCCCGCGTCTCCCAAACCGTGTTAGCGTCTACACAGGCGTAATTAACACAATTTGCATGCGCTCTAATGCACCGGTTTTATGTTATTATATATTGTTTAGCTCGACAATCAAAGGAGCTGATCTAATTGCACCATGAAGAGCACCGAACAGCATTATGGCACGACCCACCGGCAACTCTGCACTTAGTCGGCGTCGCCACGTACGCTACCAAATTAACACCGACGACGCTTCTCAGATGTGGTCAGCGTTCAGAATTGCACGAATAATGTCGAGCACTTTTGCTTCAATTATGCCAATTACCCGAGTATATAGAATAGAGTTACGGGTATAGGTATAGGTGGGGACCGCGATATACATATGTTAATTTGATTCTAAAAGTTACCGAGCAGCAATTTGTGCGCTGCGGGCTGCCTGCCTGCGATACGTGCTGATGGCAAACTACCCCTACAACATCGAAAAGAGAGCACACTTCACCTCGGCAGCTCACACATAACACAATTCGTTTCCGCCGAGCGCGACCGCGAAAACCCGTTCGTTCGCTCCAGACTTCCGACGAGCTTCCAGCAGGAGCAGCAGCAGCAGCAGCAGCAGAATGTGATTTATGAATTAGCGTCGAGATTTCTTATTGAGTGTCTCGCAAGACACAGGCGACGTCGGCGGCTTCTAACTGGGGCGTCATAATTATCTCAAAGCATCTACGCGGCAGCCTCGCGACGAGCCTGCAGCTACAGCCTATTTCTTATAAGCTTTCAACCCTAGCGCATATAGGCTTTCTTGCACAAAACTCTGAAGATTATACGCAGGCTATTCCTTTTATGCTTTCCACTCGTGCGTTTCTTTCACAACACCTCAAGACTACACCCTATTTCTTATAAGCTTTCCATCCTATAGCCATGGTCAGTAGGCTTTCTTGCACAAACCTTTAAGACTACAGGCTATTTCTTATAAGCTTTCCATCCTATAGCCATGGTCAGTAGGCTTTCTTGCACAAACCTTTAAGACTACAGGCTATTTCTTATAAGCTTT
>QKMV01003730.1:0-11071 GCA_003287335.1 Lednia tumana
ATATATAATCTTCGAAAAAACTGTTAATTAACTGGGTAAAACTGCTAAGAACTCCATCAATGAAATTCCCTCAGTTTAGAGGCAAAGTCAAGTATTCTTCAATCAAATCATTTTTAAGTAGACCTTGCTAGAATTTGTTTTTGGTAGCAGTTCTTCTTTCACGTTCAACTGTCACATTTGTGTGAGATGAAGCTTAGCAGTACAGTTCGCGAAACGTTTAGGGAATTTTATTTGTGCATATCTTAGCAATTTTACCCAGTTAATTCCCCGTTTGTTTTAAACTAGTGCTAAGATTAAGAAGTAGACACGAGTCTCAATAAATTAATTTATATACATATATATATCCGTACCGCTTGTACCGGCAAAGCTACCGGCTCCTGACGAGGCGTAGGCCCCGCCGCCTCCCGCACCCCCCGCGACGTGGTAGGATGTGTCGATCTCCCTGACCCGACGAGCCCCGGCGCCCCTGGCACCCCTCGCGCCCCGTACGGCCCCGGCCTCTCGTTTGGCCTGCTCCAGCTGAAAGACGTCGCTCGCAGACAACGGCTTGGGACGTTGCCTTTGCACCTGGGCCGGCGCAGGAACCTCCGCTGGACCTCGGTAGCCTGGGACAGAGCAGATACTCGCTTAGATTACAAGTATAACTTATTGAAAGCCAAATACACGGCTATTATTAAATTGAAGAATATTAAAATCACTTCAAAAATACCTGCTTACTCGAGGACTCGAGCCCCGGACCTTTAACTAACATGGCAAAGGTCCACGGATCAAGTCCTCGAGTAAGTAGGTATTTTTGAAGTGATTTTAATATTTCTCAAAAAATCTGTTAGTGCATGGGTTTAACTGCTGAGAACTTCTTTGTTTTGTTAAAAGTTCTCAGCATTTACTAACAGTTTTTTTGAAAACTTGTGCTGAGATGAGGCAGAAGACATGAGTTTTAAGAATTTAATGATTTATTAATCTTCAGCTCGCTCAGATTATTCGTTTTATTCTATTTATTTTGCGCCCACGAGCTGATAAGTTTTAGCATAAAGTATGGATTTGATTTGGACGTGTATTGGAGACGTTCTGCGTACGGATGATGCGGATCGCTGACATAAGCAAGGAGAAAATCGCCGATGTATTTCGGGAGGTTAGGGTAAAAAAGCCATGGAATCGTCAATTAAAAATAGGGGTACGTGGTTTCTCTTTACACCCCAATGACGTTGTCTGTATACGTTATTTAAAGGGAGGCGTGCTTCTATATCACGGAATTGTATGATTTCTGTTTCCATGGTGTGTTTAGGAGTATGGTAATGCCATTTTTAAAAGTGACAATATTTTAACATTTCAGCGCACGCTGAGAACGACATGTGACGTCACAACTCATTAGTAAGTCTCTCTGACACTTATCTGGCCAATCCGGAGGTCTTTTGAATTAATAAGCAGTGACAGCAGTCTCTATCAATATGACGTCACAACGCAAGACAGACGGCAGCCCAAATAACTACCAGTTTTAAAGCAGACACAATACTTCGTAAAATGCATCGTACGAAAAAACAAAAAGAGCACAAGGTGAGATATCAACCAGAAAACATCGAAAGAAAAATAACCCTAAAGGAGAGTTCCGTATTTGGTACAATAACGACCCCTCTACTTCGTCTATACTTCGTAACACGGAGAGAAGAGTTTTCTTTCCTAGATATCTCCACCAAATCCTACCCTACCATGCGATTGTTGGTCTCAAAGCGCCATGAGCTTCTAGGGATGGATACAAGTGACAGCGAGATCGAACAAGCAGATTGACTGTCAGAAAACCAAACCTGTTCCTAATGGTCAATCAGGTTGTTACGTCTTTCCGTCTATTGTATGCATCCCTTGCACCTCAGCAGCCGCATGGTGGGGGAGAATACGCTGGAGAGATCTAGGTAAGAAAAAACTCTTCTCTACGTGGGATGGGGAAGGCCGCACAAGCTCCAAAGCTGCATGAAACTTGACTAGAGGGGTCGGAAATTGGATAAGGAGACGGCCTTGCCCGTTTTTGGTAGAGGAACTATCCAATAATTGTCCTGAAACGGTTGTGTGATTTCCAAGAAAACCACAACCATGAATAGCTCATAGCTGGACACAAGAATTAAACGTAGGATCTCCCAATTGGAGGAGAGACGCGTTTATAGCTCGGCTAGTCGTGCTCGGTTGATATAACCATGTAACAACTTGGTTTTCCCCTTTCGCATTATAATGTTTCTTTCTTGATGCGCAACACTACAAATTCTCACAAGTGCCGATAAATATACAACGTCAACCTAACAGGGAAACCCGACGCCGGCGCGTAGCCTTTACCTAGCGCACCATCGCTTTCGCTTCACTTGATGTCCCTTCTGAAGGACCAAATGCACACAACTCGAAAAACAGATTTCTCCACTTATCCGCACTGTTGAGACATTGTTAATACAAAGGATGAAGCTGTCATACACGCTTCAAACAGTCCATTCCCTTTCCCGAACTGATCTACGTCTTGCTACGAATGGTAACTCATCTTGCCTCCGAATATACCGCAATGTTGCTTAACCTCGGTAAACCATCTTGGTATCTATCACGTCCAACCATTCGCTTTAAATGTTTTGTTTAAAATATCGCAGAGAGCAAGAGTGTTTCAACACGCAATCTGCTTTTGTGTTGTGATTTGTGAATAACTCTTCAACCATAGAGTTTCGCAGGAATAATTTTCCTAGCGTGTTCATGCCTCCTCACCATACAGCCCCAATTACACCTTTACGCTACCGTAGGTATAATGTAAAACAAATTTACCATGTACGCGTAATCCAAGTCCCGAACAAAGCCTCTTTTGAATTCAGCCTAAAAACGTATCTAATCTAAAATCCATAACATAGCCTCCACTCCAAATATTACTCGCCATCTAAATCCTTACCACTCCGCAAAAACGAATCAACCACGCCACGGCGCGCAGAGGGCTTAAGTATATTATGCGACGCATGTACCCAGGGAATTAACTCGATGTAATCTAATTCGACTTACTTAAGTATACTTAAGTAGGGGTACTTAATTAATTGTAATTATTTACATCAGTATTACTAGGGAAACGCTAAGCAAGTATAAACACTCTGCAAGAGCGAGCGGAGATATTTTGACGATGTATAATATAGATATGGTTGATCAATCATGGATCAAGGGCACCTATTGTTTGAGTTTTAACGATCGATGTACCATATAGAATGATCGTCTGAGGGTCAGTTTTTCAGTGGTCCGTTAAATATTAACGGTCCGTTAGAAAGAGAATCAAGACATCTGATTGGCTGTTGGCATGGTAATAACAAGTTAACGGACCGTCAGATTTTTAACGGGCCACTGAAAAACCGGTCCTTAGTGTCCCTGTTGACAATAAACTTTACTTTTTTATTCGCTCATTCATTCATTCATTCATGATTAATTTATATCTTTGTTTATTTCCTCTCCGTGACTTACCAGCAGTTCAATAAATCATCACCAACAATTACTCAATACTAGGGAAACAACTTGACTTTTGTTTGGAAATGTTCCGGTAATGCTCTGTTTAATTAAACAGAGCATTACCGGAACATTACCAAACATCAATATAGGCTCTGAACAAATTCCATCTTTCCAACTTGATTTTTATTAATTTCTTTAGACTCATGTCTTCTTCTTAATCTTAGTACTAGTTTTCAAAAAAAAACTATCCCCCCCGAGGAAGCCTAGAATAAAGTTCGCGAAACGTTGGGAGTTTGTTTGTTAGAAGTTCTTGGTAATGATACCCAGTTAATTAAAACTGTTTTTGAAAACTTGGTGATATTGTAAAGCTCCGCCTTCCTCATGCGATATGATAATATTTCAGATTGATAATAATGCACCTGATGTTTTTCTGGAGCGATTTGATCCAAATAAATATGGATACATTAGTAGTATGGATACATTCATCTTGATCGGCTAAAACTTCTAACCTGTGTTATAACAAGCGCCAACAGACAAACAACTAACAAAATAAAACTTTAATTTATCATAATAGTTCAATTGAGACGCTCGCTTCAATCGCTGAATCAGTAATCATTTATCAGTAATAAAAAATGTTATTTGTATTTTAACTTCAATTCCGAAAATACCCATCAAACGTAAGAAACCTGTCTACAGGATAATATAATTAAAAAACTTCACGATGATGAAATGATTAATATCAACCTTGTCTCTTCTCTTCGTGGTTTGCACTTTTTCTGAGTATTCTACCAATCTACATGATCAATCTGTTTTACTCAAGGCTGCATTTCTTCACGCCGCCGTAGCAAACCAGTTTTTCTTCGTGCCTTTGCCGTTGCCGTCTCTTGCCCATGCTCCATCAAGACCCTCCCATCAATTAGCTACATGCTCAGAGCATCGTTTTTCAGTGATCTATTCGCTCGAGAGCGTTGCGAATGTTCACTTTAGTCCTAACCTTACTTTACTCCCATCTCAGCAAGCTTTCCCCTCGCACAATGACGAAGCTAGGAATTTTACATTGTAGGGAGGGGGAGGGGGGGGGCTAAGAACGTCGCAAAATTTGATATGGTAGTCCTCCGATTTTTTGTTGTCGGTGAGAAGGGGGAGGAGGTCGAAATTTGGGTGTTTCCAGCACAACCTACCATCACAGCGCTCGTTTCGCTCGTGTTTACATATGATATTCGATATCTCATTGGCCAATTTTGGAGTTTGGACCAATTCTTAACAAGCCGCATTCGGTGAGGCTAAACAACGGCATATGCACTTGAGCTTCAATTTCATAGCTAAAAATGTCATGAATCACGCAAAAAATGAATCTCCTCGTATGACCAATATTTTAACAAAAATGTGCGAACGATGAAACTGCTGTGCATATTAATTTTTTTTTTGCTGTGGGTGGCCAGTAAGGGGGGGGGGGAGCAGAGGTTAGCCAAGGGCACCGAACCCTCTGCCCTCTTCGTAGTGGATATTGGCGCATGGAAACCGATCTCAGTGGGCCGAAAACACCCAAATGTCAAAGGAACGATGTTTTTTACTCTGAAACCACCTTCCTTAGTTATTGTAAACATATGAGCAATCTAGCAATCTTCAACCCGCTTAAAACATAGTAAAAATGTGTTCACTTTAAAAATGAAAACAGTGCACTGTGATATTTTATGGGTTACTGTTAATAGATGCATTGCATAGTAACTATGGGGTGCCTACAGGTACTGGGAACGTACACAAGTTTGGTTACCGATACTACTTTGAATATCTCGAGCTGGTTGGTTTTCGGAATAGGGTATCTAGTCTATTCCTACTTTGGTTATCCGCTCACGTGAAAAAATATTGCAATGCGCCCGGTCAGTGGGCTCAGTGGTTGCCCGCCCGCACCAGTTTTCGTAGAGCTAGTTTCACTGGATCATCTAGCTCTGAGATACGAGAAAACTCTCGAGCTTAAAATGAAAACAGTCAATCCTATAGATGAATTTGATTTTTAACTCTTGGTTAAATTATTTGAGAAAATCGATCGTTAGAATACCTGTGGTCCAAAACATTTTCTTAATTTTCAATTCAGACCACAGACAATGGAATACACTATTCAGACCGTCAGTTATTCAATGCAACGAATGTATAGACATATTTGTTGATGCCCGGGCTCTCCTTTTCTAATTATAGCTTGCATGACCTTCATGGAAGTGGTTCCATCAATTGCGCAGTTTTGCAGTATTACTAATGAAATATTTGAGAACAAGAAAGATCTTTGTGGTGGATGTGTGCGTGCCATCAGTGAAAGTGATGCAATTAGGCTTCGTACTTGACCAAACGTAATGTCAGGTACAGCGAATATTTATGTACGATTACCCCGTGATACCTAGCATTTGAACACCGAACGGTTTGGCATGTTAGATCACCGGTTACCGTGAGATCACCGAAGTTTAGCAGCATCGCGCTGGGGCAGAGGTTGAATGGGTGACCATTCCAGCCCATGACAATAGAGGTTGAAGCTTTGATTATATAAAGGTTGGAGAGTTTGAAGCTAGTTCAACAACATCACTCGACTTGCTATCAACCTCTCGACAGCACGGATCAGAGTAGGAATCCTGCTGTTAGAGTTGTACCGTCCGTCGGCAAGGACGTTAAGCGGTGGTCAGTGGTGTGCGACTGTAGCAATTTGGTACATGCTGCGGTGGTTGCCAGTGAGGTGGGATGGTACACCCCTGGGAAAGAGGTTATAAATCTACTTAAACTTTTAGATATTTTAAAAACTGAACAAAAGCCCCGCAGGAGTGCTTTACTTGGTAGGTGGGTAGTGGTCACAGCCCCCGCGCCGGTTAAATATCAACTTGTGTACGCCACTGGCGGTGGTCCCCTTGAAGCCTTTCGACAGAAGTAGGCTACGTGTTGGAACCAGGCTTCCCCTTTTCCTTGTTAGGTTCATCACCGTCCTCAATATTACCCTATCATTCACCGACACCTAGCCCAATACAACAAGGCCAGTTAACAATGTAGTGCGTCGTTAAACTCCAACAATCAACCAAAGTAATTTTAACCCTTACAAGCTCGAAGGGGATAGGCATCATCAGAAGGGTCGATTTTAATTTTTTTTAACAGCTCGTTTATTTATTAGCCCATGACGAGATGGTGTTTAAAACGTATAGGTCAGCCCATGCTAAGATAATCCTCATCTCCGACCTGGCTTCATTGCTCTAAGAGATTTTTTCCGAAAGATGGCCATCTTTATAAACATCGTCGTCTTCATGCATATGCCCTTCAACGCATTTTATATACAATAAAATATTCAGAAGATGTCCGTGAAACAACGTTGCGGGATAGAACAGGCATGAATTAACCTGGAGGTCCCGGCTTTGATCCTGTTGACCGGCTTTCCTTCATTGTTTGCGGCCCTGTTTGGTCCTCGTGGGTCAATCAGAACGCAGATATTCTCCTCTTGTCAAATAGCATCATTTTTTATTCTGTCGTAAGAAAATTTGTTATCAAATCGTTCATTGCTCATTCAAAAATCGTCCTAAAGAATGGCTTGTGTAATTGCAAAAGACTGACGATTGAGTGGATGCAAGCTTCATCGATATAGTTTGGCCATTGTGATAACCTAAAATGAAGCACTGCTGATAAGGGAACAGGTTATTCTTGAAACTCGTATCCTTATAGATGCGGGCATATTTTGGGACCGTTGAAGCATGCGCTATGCACCTCATGTGGTCACTATTGACCACTCGGTGTCCTTGCTTGGTTCAACCGAACCTGACGACGGGACTTCGAATATTTCGCATAACCAATACATGATTCCATGAAGTATGCATTAATTATACATGCGTTGACTGTTAAGGCGACAACGAGATCAAAGAAGTCAGCCGTTGGGTAGTGTAGTTTGCATAATGTTTTTACCCAAACATGCTGACTGGATCGCTCGACATCGCTGAACATCGCAATTAATCATCGGTTAAACACGGAATTTCATTGATGTATTTCCTTGTCGATTATATCCACCCTGGACCTAGATTAACGAACCAGGGTTGTCGCTTGACCTCAAAAGTTCGATGCTCACAGCCCCTTGGAATTACATGGGAAGTATAGGGTGTCTCGACATTTCCCCTCGATGAATTCTTTTTCGCTTCCTATGGAAGTTTGTTTCTTTCCTTGGCCTGATCTGTATATGTGTGCCAAAAATTGAAATAAAATTGAAAAATAAAATTGACATCGGCTAAATTTGCCAAAGTCCCCTTCCCCCCCTTCCTCACTATCAAACCACGGTCTAGTTTAAAATACATTGCCCTCTACATGGTATGCAAATAACATTTCACATAGTTTTGAAATTGTAGCTTACTGTTTCAACTCAGTGCTCAATTAACCATATGCTACTAGAATTGAACAGATTGGCCGATCAAGAGTGAACTAAAACTGGCCTGTGATCGGTAATTTCAACGTTATTTTCAAATTACTTCGATAATACCAAAACTGGCAATAATCCTTCTGCATGGTGACTGTTGGTTGCTGATGCCGGCTTTAAAATCGAAAACCGATAGCATGTAATAACAGCGCGTTGCTGATCGCTGTTTGATCGATTTCTGATCGCTGTCTGATCTCTTTTGATTGAAAGAACACAATCTCCAACCGCAGACGTACAACGGGGATGGAAGACCGCTGTGTTACCTGATAACCGGGAAAGAGACACGAAAAACTGGAAGCCCGGAATAACCAGCTAATAGATATGCGATAAGTCCAGTTACCGGATACGTCCCGATAAGCGGCTAACAGAATAACCGAATAACCGGCTACTGTGATAACCGGCTAGTAGAAGAACTAGCTAGTCCGGTAACCGAATAAACGGCTACTGTGATAACCGGCTAGTAGAAGAACTAGCTAGTCCGGTAACCGAATAAACGGATAACTAGCTAGTCCGGTAGCCGAATAAACGGATAACTAGCTAGTCCGGTAACCGAATAAACGGATAACTAGCTAGTCCGGTAACCGAATAAACGGATAACTAGCAAGTCCGGTAACCGAATAAACGGATAACTAGCTAGTCAGGTAACCGAATAAACGGATAACTAGCTAGTCCGGTAACCGAATAAACGGATAATTAGCTAGTCCGGTAACCGAATAAACGGATAACTAGCTAGTTGGATAACCGAATAAACGGATATTGACGGACTTTTTGACCGACCGAGCCAAGCGGAGAGTTGAACGCAAGAGTATTTAGCCGCGCCATCTGATAGGAGCTGTTCGATTAGCTTCCTGGAGCGACAATTATAGGTCTAGGGACATGACGGAGCCAAGGATCCGGAGCCAGCTGGAACACTTCTTCTCTGTTCTGTTATCCCCGAACGACCCTATTTCTCCCCCTAAACAGCGGCAGTTTTTTGCAAAATATGTGCGAAGGTAGGAGCCGTTTACAAAAAGTTACAACTCCAAAGTTTTAGAAACAGATTATTAAACTTGGAAGTGATACCAAATGTGTTGCTATTTACTCACAGGAAGCCTTTTCCATTTTTTCCTTGACTTTTTATTAAATATTAAATCCAATCATTGAAACAGTATGTCAAGAAGTAAACAAAAAATGCTTGTTGGATATTACTGAATAAAGTTTTGGCCAATATTTTATCCAAAAAATTGATTTTCAAGTCAGGATCAAAAGTTGTGCATTTTCATGTTAAGAATTGTTTTGGGGATCGACAGAGAAGCGAAGCGGGAAAATTTGTTTAACCGAACCGGGATACGAACCCGGGACCTCTCGATTGTCGGTCGAATTCTGTATAAATATTTAAAAAAGTGTTTTAAAACGTGCATTAGGTTATTTTAATCTGAGAACAGAATTTCTAAGCTTGGAGATTAACATAGCCTACGAATTGGGTTGCATGCTTTCATTTTATACCCCCAATTTTCTCCCAGCTAGCATGGTCTATACGGTTATATTATGTTTGGTCGTTAATATTAATTTCTGTCATCCTGGCACTTTCATACGTTGCCAATAGTCCTGGCAAGCATATAAAACGAACATAAAATACCTGGAGCATTGAATTAGTTCGATTCCGAATTCCTTTGCGACACAATTGCGTTATTGTTGAGAGAACATTACCAACCGGATGCAACGAAGCTATTTTTTCGATTTTCCTGACGCAGCATTTGAAATTAACAGAAGTTCGTGTAAAGTTAGGAATGTACGAATTGCTTTTCAGGTTTGATTGGCTATAACATAATAACAGTTACTTGTGAGAATATTTTTGTCATCTTCCTTTACTCTAGAATCTATCTATACACAAAATTGTGAACTCGTCACTTGTCGAACTTGCAATTGACATCGAGATTACACAATAAATATTAGGGACTTTTTCCAAAAAATTGTAAGAACGAAAACACACTCAAACAAAACTAAACAATCTACCATCAGGATTTTTGCACACTCAATTGTATTCTAACAATATTTTAAGCATTCTGAATTCAAGAAAACAAATCAGACAAAATCAAACAGTGCAAACAATCATAAAAAAAGACATGGCCATCTAAATCATATCTGACAAAGGTATCACGTGGCTGAAAACCCTGTGGCACCGGTCTATTGGCGTCTTTTAATTGTCGCGTGACAATGAGGGAGATGAAAAACCTGTTCAATCTAAATGAAGGTGGGTAAATCCGGTCCCATCACGTAGCCTATTCCTGTCTAATAAACACCAGGGGCACCACGGCTTTACGTCCCTTTTGAAGGGCGGGTTACTACTCTGCACTCTACAGTCAAGGGCTTCGTCCTATACTCCGGGCTGAGAAGCGGTTGGTGCAGTGGAGCTATTCATCTAGCTTTAACCTCAACCCTCTTGCGCGAACAAACCTAGTTATTATTCATGGCCATCCATCCCACCTTTGACCCAACGCAACTTACCAAGAGACTCACGGTTTCGTAAGGCTACACTTAACCGTTCGTTTATTTTTGCTAGGGTTTGGACAGCAATAGTTGGCGTCGCGGCAGGAGCCAGTGAAGCTGACAACTGTTTAAACATTAAACAGACACCCCAATGTGGCGTAGCATGTACCGGTTTTTGACCGTGTTTGGTCGTCGGGTGAGACGTAGGCCATGGTTGCTCCAGCTGCCACAAGGAGCAGCAGAATAGACGCTCGTGTCATCGCAGTCTTCTCGGTCACGGACAGTTCGAAGGTCAACTCGTGGTCAACAACACACCAGCGCAAAACAACACAGCAAGCGAGAGTGGATTCAATCGGAATACGATAGCGACTGCTCACTGGCGAAGAGGTGAAACAGAAATGAGTTTGAAAAATGCGAATAGAGCTGGTGTCGGTTTGGCGATTGACCGAGTGGGTGGGAGGGAGGTGGGGGGACGGGGGGGAAAGAAGCGACTTGAGCCGGAGACGCTCGAGCTCGGTGTTACTCACATGGTTTGCTGTTAGTGCTAGAAATGAATCACAAACACCATCCTCTTGTGTTTACTCAGCGGACCGAAGACAATCATATTAAGACAAAAATGATTTGCATGTTGATATTTTCAACTGTTTCGTTTGGTTTTCAGGGTCGTGGATCACATTGGCGAATCTGATCGAATGGGCCCCCGTTTGTGTGTGTGGGGGGGGG
>QKMV01003731.1:0-11070 GCA_003287335.1 Lednia tumana
TTAGTAAAAAACTAATATGAAAGTACGGTATCTGGACCGATACCCTCGGCGCGACTTGCGCGCCTGCTCGTGGATATTTGTGTCCGAGCCGCACGTAAGTGGCCAAAGAGCCGCATGCGGCTCCGGAGCCGCACTTTGCCGACCACTGGTATAGCCTATGATGTTACGCGAGGAAGTGTCGACAAAATAATGGAAGCACTGTTTTCACGTTTTCTTTCGTTTTTCTGTTATGGCTATCTAAAATGCCTCAAATTGACCATTAACGGCGGCCGTTTTGGGTGATTTGTGAGAAAATATTTCAGAATGGGTTCCGAATAGACCTAGTTTGTTCTTCTCCAACTCTGCGCTTACTATCATAGGCTATCTTAAACGGTAGAGCCAGCAAAGGTGAACACAAATTCGTCTCCACGTCATCATGGGAGGTAACGGCTGCGCCTGTTAAAAGAATATTGTATCCACAATTAGTATTATTTGATACTACAGGACTATTTTGAACGGAAAATTGGATCCCCCCATTGACAAGCCTACGAAATAAGTGCTGTGATTACACTCCCATGTACACAGATTAACACGTCGTCTCAAGAAATTCAGTAAAACTGGAGAAGGAAGTTCGCCCAATAAAGTTGACACTCTGTTACGCAACTACGATGCGTATATTTCTTTCAAATACTGTAAATGTCTTTACTATCAGAGCACACAAGAAAGGTAAATATTCACATTTACTTATCTTATCTTTGAGTTTTTTAACAGCTTCCCATGTCAACGAAGCCGACTGGCTGAATGCAAGACAACTTGAAGTCCAACCCGTGCTTCCAAGTTCTACGCAACCTACCTATTAACTAATAAGTACCTAACAACTGTCCACCAAAGTGCAAAGGAAATAGGAAAAGTGATTATGATATTCTCACTCCACGCTAACAACCGAAGGACATGTTCCTTACAAGGTACGAAACAAGATTATAAGAGAAAATGTCGGCTAATTTATTTGCGCTATGGCTCATATACCAAGGTATCAACTTAGCTGTCCGAATGACAAATTATTTTCTTCAGTAATTGTGTTTAGGTATCTAATGGGAAGAAATTTTGAAACCAAACAGTCAAATGAAAAATGTTAAAGCTATTTACATGATATTACAGCGCTGGGACTAAATTATCAGTAGCGCGTTTCATTGCTGCTTCTTTACCGAGTCTTGACAATGGCTGACGTAGACAACATTTTTTCCTTGTGTTGATCACTTTAAATTGTTATTGAATCGCTGCACTAGGCCAGCTGCATCCTTCACCACTTACCACTACTATGCTTTGTTCATAGTAACGCTCGCTATTCAGCCTACATGAGGACTAAGTATATCTGCATGCAGTGAGACGGCACATAAATCTATCTTACTATTGGAATTTTAAGACACTGTTAGTGTCACAAAAATATTGTTTTAAATACATAAATGTTTTAAAATATAATGATCAAGGATCGTCTACGCAGCTATCCCTGTTTTTACGCAAATTTGATTACTTTTTTACCTTCGCAATTTATGAATTATGCAGAGGTCTGCACATGATATAATTCAGAACATTGTGTTTTATATTCGTGTAGCGTTAAGTTAAGAGTGTAAAAACATGGTAATTATACACGAAAGCATATAAGAATAGGATCATCCAGAGACATTCTTTAGAAACAGATGCTTAATGAGAAGAGTTGGGCAGTCGTAAAAAATGTCCAAAGAATTTGTCTTCAAGTAGTTTTTTTAACATCGCCCCTTGACTAATTTCTCTGGCTTGAACATTGTTTTCGAAGCAAGTTAATCCCCTTGTGCTTAGTAACATGTTTCACGGGTGCAGGTTAAAATGTCCAGATAATGCAAAGGGTATAAATTAAGAGGGAGGCGATAACAGCGGGCCCGGCTACAAAGACTTGTTTTTAGTTTTAGCGTATAGTTTAGCACGTGCTCGTAAAATTAGTAATTAACTTTGCAATTACGAGGAACTGTGCAGTTGAGGTCATGGGCATAATTACAATTGCACGAGTCAAATGACCTGGGTGTCAGCACAGTAACGCTACGGAATGATCGACGGAGACCTCTTCAAGTTCTGCGTTTATTTTACTTTGTTTCATTTTATATGCATCTCCATGGACGACATAAAAGCAGTCCAACTCCAGCCAGGTATTTGAGACAAGCTCCCAAATCTAATAACTCTTGAGATTTGATATCTCAGCAATTCGCAACTGGAGCGAAAGGAACACCCTTATATAGTGTGCCTCCCACCGTTATTCCCTCTATCCTTTGGAGCAAACTTGAAAAGAAAAGGCACAAACCAGTCACGTGAAAGAATCAATAAACGATTTTACCATTTCGATGCTGAACAGTTGCTTTATTTGCGAGGGAAAAAATTAATACTATCGTGTGCTACCTTCGGTGCCACAAAATGAAACTCGTACTGATTTTAACAGCGAGACATGTTAAAATCAAACACCAAAATACTCCCCAGAACTCACCTGTATATCAAATATTTTTCAAATATATAATCCTTCAAGCATACAACCAGCCTTTTAACTCGACCTTTCTCGATGACATGAATATTCAATTAGACAATACACAGAAACGCGCGGGGTTCATATGGCTGGTCTGGTTGGCACTTTTTGCTGAGGTGCAGGCACGCAAATTCTTTCCGTCAATCCCCGGACGTCGCCGGACTGGCCACCGCCGACTTTGTGCAGCGAACCATTAACGCAGGATGAAACCTGATTCTAGTTCTGTCGGGATCAGAATCTAGATAATAAATTGTATGCATGTGTGGGTGCTTGTGTGTGTGTGTGTGTGTGTCTGTGTCATCACGCGAGATCCGGAAGCAGCACGGCCGCCAAATTTGCCACGTTACTTCAGGTCATCCCCGAGGCCGCACCCCCCCCCCCCCCCCCCCCCCCCCCACCCATTTGACATTTCATAAAAATTCCAATTTTGTCCTCCGTTTATTGCTCGCGTTGCCACGCACTTTTTTCAAAATTTGGGGTCTTAAATCTTTTGGTTAGTCCGAATATCCCATTGATAGACGCCATTGCATATGTAAGAGCGAGAGGCAAAGCCATGGTGGAAGGAAAGATATTACACTCTATTTACTGGGAGAGCATACTTTTCCGCCAGGGGCGCGGGTGCAGTTAACAGAGGAAGGTATGGCTAGAGGGGCTATTTTGTGTGTGTAACGCAATATGCCCTCTCGCAGTATAGACCGTACCTTAGATACTACTACTGTGGAAGCGAGAGAGACTATCGTGGCCGGCTCTTCGTCACACCTCTCGTACAGGGAAGGGTAGCAATGAGGAATTCCCCGATATGCATCCTGTATGCTTTCGTTAGAGTGACTTTATCTCGGTCCGAGATGTCAAAAAGGACAAGACTGTTAGCAAGTGGATTTGAGCTAATAATAAAGCGGTACGGTGGGATGCCATCTAATTATGCAATTTGGTGAAATCGCCAAATTCAAATTATCAAAATTAGTGTTTCCATCGTGCAATGGAGTGTAAAAATCAATTGTTGGACAAAGATAACCATATGAAGTAATCACACGCCAGTTGTGTTCTCAAATATGATGGGACGCACTGCTCAAACAAAACGCTCGTCCTAGGCCGTAAACACTAGTTTCTAGTTCCTAATCGTTCCCGAGCTGGTCCATGCCATCTAGTATACCTTTCGGGACTAACTCCAGGCATGGTGGTCGCCTAACAGGCAGGCGAAGCAGGCATAGTGAATAATAAAATAACCATGGTTCTCTGCTCGTAAATCACTGCCTCATGCTGACGGTAATTGGCAAACACAGTAATTCATCATTAAAGGTAACAAATAATTAATAAACTCAAACACAAATGCATACTCCTGCATTAGAATCTAGTGCTGCGATTAGCATGGGAATTGTACGTGCTTTGATCATCAGTCAATGGTATGCAATTACAAACGTGGCACCTCCACCAAGACACTGCCGAACCTAACACACGCACGTGTATGCGTGAATTATAGCCACAGTTTGTTCACGAGCCGCTCTTATATTGCATCCAGATAGATTTATACCGATGCATTTGGTTGCACAAAATCTACTTGTGATCAAATGCAGCCATGGCTCGCTATATGACGTTCATAAATAACATAACGACCAGCCTTTGTTGCGTGTCATCATTTTAAAACACTACTTCACTCTTCTCATTAAAATGTGCACAAAAGACTGTACATACACTTGGCTTCATCTAAAGCAACCGCATTTTGTACGTAGAGCTCGCTTATTTACTATGCATGTTACTGACTTAAAAAGTCTGAATGTCTAAAACGATCCGAGGTCGTTTTCATTCTCTTCAACTGTGGACATGGTACACAGCCATGTATTTTAATGGAGACCGATGGATTTTTATATCCAAGTCTATGTTCTGTTTTACTTTATGCCGTGAAACATGCTATTCACATCCCTCTTTCCACGTCGTCGTCGTCGTCGTCGTCGTCGTCGTCGTCGTCGTCGTCGTCGTCGTCGTCGTGAGCGGCAGCGGTAGTGCCGGCAGCGGCGGTGGCGGCGTCGTCGTCGTCATCATCTATCTACCCTCTATTTCAGTTTTTCACACTTATTTGGTGTCATTACGTCAACTCGATTTATATCGTCAAGCTCTGGTTTCCCGTCCCCTAAATCCCGAAACCCTAGAATATACATCGTTGTAGAATGGAAATCAGACACAATTTTCTACAAAATTACGTTATATTACATGTTGACTTGGTTATCTCTAAATAGAAATACAACATTTCATTTCATTTTTTGGGCATGGCTTAAGACAAACTGTCTTTTATGCTGCATTGATAAAGAACGCACATTTTTTTCTGGAATTTATAACCACATACAGGGAAACGAAAACCGCACATTTCGGAGCAAATTTTCGACGTATCGCGTACACAACAGTCTGTGATTCATCTATAAATTCTGTTTCTGTAATATCTGCCATCCCCGATGTCATGCCAGATTGAGCTGGGTAAGGTTCATGAAAGTTCGTTGTTTGTGAGAATTCAGGATACTGTTCGCCATCATCAATTAAATACCTTTTACAAATAAACTAACATAAATTGTCGAGTGCACATGCTCACTGGCGACACAACTCTACCTCGATATACTCACACAAGGCTTGGAAAAAAATTAGCACCTTTACCCTCATCAAGGAAGTACAACTACAAGGAGAATGTGACGAGAAATGTTTCCTGTCCGTAGCCGCTTGGTGGATTGCCTTTGCCGACAAGGTGTGAGCATGAAAAAAGCTTCGGCCTGCATCTGAATTACGCAAGTGCAATCTTAAGTTACGCACGAAGAAGCAAGCTTGCGTGTGGTTGATTGAATGCTCATATGATTTAATTATATAGCAAGTGTTATTATCAGCGTTGCGTCAAACTTCAGACATACTAGCTTAATTCTTTGATTATGCTAATTCAAAATAAACAGCGAAGGTGTGGACCAGATAATCTGCTTCTGCTTCAGTGCTTGAGTAAATGTTCGCTCCCTGCGCAAGGTTACTCTCGTCTTCTTTGACTCATGTAATGAAGTTAGAGCTTAGATAATTACACGGATTAATTAAATATTTATAACAAGTAAATGTGCATTAAAAGTAACATTAGTAGGTCAAATGAACCGAATGAATAAATAATATCACTCGTATTAGTAACAAAGCAGCGGTCGGGGTGGGTGTAGCCACGATATATGGCAGTCGTGAACTGAAGTCTACTAGACAATTACATGCCTGGCTAATCATCTTTAATCCATGCAATCGTTAGATGTGGGATAAGCATAAAGCAGAGGAGCTTGATGCCCTACATAATAATAGTATTACATTATAATATTACAGTAATGCCTATGGTAATGCCTTGCTCCAGTCAAATGCCTGCATAAAGCAATCTCTGTAATCCCTCACCCCATGCAATCCCTCACAAACAAACAGACATTTGTTGAGAAGGGACTGAAATCCTCTCAACATGGTTCATCCTAACTCCTCTACGAGTTATTTCCTTGCTTGGTTGAATAGCCCTTAGGGAGATCACACATTCCTCTTCCCATCCCTGCCTGTATCTGAGTTTCCATGGAAACTTGACGGGGCTGCGTAAAGTCACGTGACCTGGGGAGTGGGGGGGTGTCTCTTTGCCGGTCGCTGCCCTTGACCCATAAGGACGTCCATGGCACTCCGTACACCAACGCGGCGTCCTTGCCAGGGGTGTTAGTGGGGTTGGGGGGGGGGGGGGCGAAGCGCGGAGAAACAATGCACAACTGCATCGCCGTCGAGCGAGTTGGGAAAGGGGAAACAGACATCGGTGATGTTGTCAACACATGGCCCAGGCCAAGCAAACTGTAAGGCAAAGTGAATCCGACTGGCGTCGAGTGTATGGCACATAAAATGTGCTAACAGAAAATTGGACACGGTAATCTACGCGGTGAATTCTTCCTCGGAAGTATTCGTTCAATGAATGGAAGTGAAAATTCATTTCATTCCTCACGACCTCCGTAATTCGCGAGGAAACCTCTAGATCATTTTCTTCGCTCACACCATACGACCGTAAATTCCGCTTTTATGCTTATTCTTACAATAGTTTCGACAAGATGGTCGCAAGAGTGTTGAATGGATAGTAAATGTAAGGTACTTTACAACTCCATGAACCAGCATTGTTCGTCAACTTAATTTTGTTTGCTGTCGTCAACGGCAACTGGATGATGTTGATTCTGTCACAGGACCAATAAGATACCTTCTCCGCTTTGCCCTCTCACTACGTCTCGTGACACTTTCTGTGCTATGTCATCAATCAACCTCCTCGACAGCTTTCAACCTACCATCTTAGCTCCATCCATATGGTAATTAACACCATCTATATATATACATACACACAGTATGACAAAGTAATCAGTCTATCGGGGCCTACACTTGGACACAGCGTTATTACGGAGCCTCTCTCCTGAAGATTATCAACTGTTAACCTACTATTACCATAGAATTATTTAAAAAAACAATTCCTGTTATGCATCATGGCACGATTTAAAAAAAAAAAGATCTTTGAAGGTAATGTATGACTAAGTCAAAAAGGCCTTACAAAGATAAACCACCAGCAAATAGGCTATTTTTAAAAGATTTTCTCCCTCGCCTCTTGAGTATTGTTTGACTACGAGGGTTTTCTTTACGTGCGTAGTCCTAATGTAGGTCCGAAATAAATTATAATTATGATGGATTCGAATGTTTATTTTGCCCTTGCTTTTACAATCAAGTAATTAAGTGCTGTGTTTTAATCATATAAGTGCTTCAATTAAGCATGTAGGTAAGCAATAAACGAAATGAAAGAATATCTTCGGCACAGCTGGTACATCATGGTGGAAATCATCTCCAGGCTGGCGGGAACAGAAGACTTTTTACAAAACAATTTACATTTTGCTTTTGCAGTACTGCCGGTATCCTAATCCTCAAGTACTTTTAACAACTACCTTCTATTATACTGAACGAACGAACGAACGAACGAACGAACGAAATTAGAAGCATAATACACTGAAAGCGTAAATCCAACCAAATACGCTTAGTTCTCTGGTAATCCTAAAATAGGTCCAGGGTCTCGGCGGGGTATTTTGCCAGATTCGTCACGCGAGCCGGAGACCTGACTGATCCCATCACAATATTAAGATGAGTGATGCCGATGCGTGCTTCAGTTCAAAACAGACGTGCAATTACAGTTGCAAGCTACAATTAGGCAGTCATCTTTTATCACGAACGATCAATAGATATTATGTCGGTAATTTTAAACTATAATACGGAATGGTATAAAGATGTTCCTCGTCGAAAAGAGTACTGGGTGTACACAAAATGGTAACTGTTACCTGAAGTAGATAGATGAAATAATATTATGTTTTGACGCAGAGACTTTGTCGTGTGTTGTCATGTGCTTATCCAATATCAAAGTCTTGCCGGATCCTTTCCACCCTAAGAGCCTTCTAGGGGTTTTCGTATTAAAAAGCAATTTAAAGAAATGGGTTTGTAAAATTTGAGTTTGGGTGGAAAGACGCAATTCACTTCATTTCTTGAACGAAATTACCGAGAAATAGTTCGAAAAGTTCAAATGTTTGTGCTATAGAACTCTGGAGTCGTACCAGCATGGGTGGCACCCGATTTTGTTGATCACATTGTGCGGAGACAAACGGTAACGAATGTGAATCGTTTTGAAAGTTCATACTTCATGTCTTCATACGAGTACGCAGTCGCTACTTTTTCAACGACAACAACTCTCGTTTTATGGCACATCATTGAAACATGCAGATTAGGTGAACTCCCTTCTCTCTTGACAATGTCCGGTATATTGAATCCGCCGGATGTTCCGAATCAAATAACCTGCATGACTTGAATTGAACATGGAAATGATTTGGTGGGCGCAGAGGGGACATTAGCTTTCATCCTGATGCGCGGCACAGCGCACAGCGCACAGCGCACAGCGCACAGCGCTCACTACCCAGAGCTACCCAGAGCTATTGCTCCACTGTCCACGTCATTGCAGCCTTGGACTATTTGACCAGAAAGCTGGAAAACCAATCTATACGTGGTACGATACCAGCCTCATTTCACACCGCCGTTCTTATCCACTCTGTTAAAGTACAACTAAGGGCCGCATTTTCAATAGCCGATTAAGAAATTAACAGTTCGTTATCTAAAAACCCCTGCATCTGATTGGCTGTTGCCATGGTGATAACAAGTTAACGGGCTGTTAGCTTCTTAACCCACTATTGAACACCCGGTCCTAAGTATAACTAACTATACGAGACTCCAGTATAACAGACTTGTGCTGCAATAAATCGACGATAGGGAAACTGCCAATATACGTCTAGTTGTCTAGATTTTCACGAATTACACAATGTTCGGGGTCAACTGTCCATGTACAGAGAGTGTAAAGGGGGCATTGATATCTACTCGATCGTTACAGGTGAAAGAAATATTTCACTTGTGTAGCGTTGCCTTGACTCCAATCCAATGAATGTAGCCTTGGCCTTCAATGAAGATAGATCTTCGTTATAAATGTTGCCGACCGGGCATCGTCGTTGCATTCACAGTACAGCATCCCGACAGGGACCAAGGCCGACAAACGGAAGAAACCAACTATCATGATGACGATCGTCATCACCACCATCATCATCATCAGCATCATCATCAGCGGCAGCAGCAGCAGCAGCAGCAGCCCCCATCTTGAGGGCCGGGCGTTCAGCTTAACGCACCATCACGTTTGCTTTGGTCCGCATCGAGTCACGATCCACCGGTCTCGTCTGTCGGTCTGTCGGTACTATCAACCACGAGTCGCGAGCAATCTCTTGAAGCCCAGCCAATTCGTACAAGAAACGGTGCACAAGACACGATGACGACGACGACGACGACGACGACGACGACGATGACGACGACATCCTGGCGAACTACTTATAACGCTGTTGTGGACCAACGATTTACCTTTGATTGACGAGAATCATGTTACAGTACGGACGTCATAATGTTTTCAACACTCAAATACGGCCAACGTGGTCGGTTGACTTACTCGGTGAGGATTTCATATTTATTGCACAAGCGATTGTAGTGTGAAGGCGTTCTTCAATGGGACGAATTTTTTAAGAAATATCAACAATTTAGAATCTCATCCGAATTTCTGAGGTGTAATAACACTGAAAGGTAAAAATTTGCATAAAATGGAAATCTTAACAAATTTATACTGCCTGGCAAATGTAAATATTACACAGACATCTTGAAGTAAGAAATGTTCCAGAGAATACACCCAACCGTAGGCAGGAATACGAAATTTACGATAAGACGATTTTAAAAGGAAGAAAGGAGGATTGAGAAAGAAATACAACCATCGAGGCATTCACTAAAACTAGCACTGAACTGACGAACACAACATTTCTATGCTGTAAGCTGAACGGATGGAGTATATCATCTTTGAATGATTGATGACTGTACACAAGAATCAAACACGGATACCAAATAATGTAGACATTTTCAGCCACGAAATTTGGATGGGAAATACAAGCTGCATGTACTGGAATAAATAGAATTTAATTTTTTATAAGGGTCGAACATAAGTTTTTAAGTGGTGTTAAGATCCTTTCTTACATGATATATAACAGAAATGCGATAACCTTTTGTCCATCGATCCATACTAGCTGAGCCAATCTGACCTTACAGCCAGCCGTATACTATAGGCATGCCCAAGAAGGCTTTGAGTAATATCTAGGGAATGCGCTAAATAGTGTGCTGAAACGCCACGGCATAGCAGTGCATGTGTAATACACGTTTGGCGTCGCGTACAGCATTCGGTTGGACTTACAAGTCCCTTGCCGACTGTGTGGTGACTTAGTTATTAATATTTACGCGTGACAGCTACACGTCATTTGGTGACCAGGATCCGGATAAAATTTAGCAATTGCCACGTATAAAAACGCATCCTTACTCAAGGAGACAGCTAGACCATTTCCAAGGACCCGCATGTAAGGAAGACGGAATGAGGGCCCCGCTTCTTATAGGGGCTAGGGTAGCTTTTTGAACAGGCATTCGGTGTAGTGGAACGTGCACGGAGAGCTGGTCCATTGAAATCTGGCCGGCATTCGTTTGGAGCTTGCACCCAACCCCCCTTAAAATGGCTATCTTAAAAGAACAAGATGTTATCAAAACTTGAAATTCAACAATTCGATATTGCAGCCAAAATCGGGCACGCAAAGAAAATCGCTCGTTCAATGCATGGCGCAGCAAGAAAATAAAACGAGGTGAACTAATTCATCGCTAATTAACTTCAAAGTTTTAATTCCATTACATCTGGAAGCCAAAAAGGGCTAATGCGTGACCTTCTCAAAATGTTCCAGATCGCACATACACCCAAAACAATATCTACTGTATTTCCAGCGTTCCGTAAACCATCCGAAATGGCGGCTAGTTCCGATATATCACAGGCAAGGTCCACCAATTACCAGTAAAAGGCCACCGTATAGACCACTTGCAAAATGCCATTCCAGAGACGATAAAAATTTGTTTGACAATGCATTTCTTATGGGAATACGTTT
>QKMV01003732.1:0-11069 GCA_003287335.1 Lednia tumana
TTAATTACTTTATTTATAGAACATCTTCAATAAGTATATACATAAAGTAATTTGTGCTATATTTATGTTAATAATGCCAATATATGTGTAATGATGTGTATTTATACATTTATTTGTTTGATAAATACCGCAAATTTAGTACATATTCAAGGTATGTGAACGAGAGCATATGACTTTATGGCTATGTGTTGAAACTTGAAAGTGAATAAAGGAAAAGCACATGTATATCAAGCGGATAGGGTATAAGGAGGTTCTAATAGGTTAGCCATTAAATAGGTTATATAGGCCATTATATAGGTTAGCCATTGTATAGGTAGCCATTATATAGCCATTAGATAGGTTAGCCATAATAGTTAAGCCATTGCCATTTATATAGTTCAATCAAATTTAATCCATTATTTTAATTTAGCCTTTTTTTTCGTTCATTTGGTAAACGTAATCGCAATGTTAAAAGTAATTCACTGGTTCTTTCAGTCAAATACATGTGTAAGTGTACCGTCATTTGAAAATTACAAATTGCAATGTATTTTTTCCTCAAGCAAGATGGCCGCTATGCATGGTTGCCATGGGACAAAAGAAATCGAGCTCTGCAGCTGTAATCTCCAAGAGAAAATCACGCAAGGTGGGCCTAATTTTTTTTTCCTTAAGCATATAAAAAGCACAAGCAGCCCTTGTTGCGCCTAATTGTTCCTTCTCCCTACAGTCTTGTTACCTTAAGGTTTCCACGGCCTAAACGGCCACATTTGAAGCTATAATAGCGAAAGTGCACAGTTGGAAACGGGCTGTAAGTATTTGATTCCAAACCTGGACTTGTTTTTTCAAGTTTTAAATAATTTATCACCAAAAATAATAGAATTATTGTTGGAAAACGCAATTAGTATCCCCAGTGGTGTTATTCCTACCTGAACCAACTCAGTAAGTTTTGTTAACAGTTGGCACCACTACTCCGAGTGTGACAAGCGTATACAAATGTCAGTGTACGAACATTTTTTATCTCGGGTAGATCACAACAAGCTCCCTAGCTTTGTGGCTAGTCGGGAGGAGTTGAGGAAAGAGAGCGAATAAGGTGACGGCCGTGCCTTTTTGGCGGGGTAGCCATCCCACCATATGCCTGAAATGTTTGGGGGAAATCACGGAAAACAACAACCCCATGGGATACCAGGTCACCAGTGGACGAAGTGTCATATACACAAAAGCCGGTTACGTTTTATTTACATTTGTTCTTCACTAATATATATATACATATTTATAAAGTGTTTTAGGCGTTTTAATCGTGTGCTATACAAATGTACTCTTCATTTATGTGTCGATGTTGATGTAGAAGGGAGTATGAAGAAATATCGAGCCAATGAATATATTTCTGGATAGCATAATAGGCGTGATACATATTGGTATACTTTTAGAAATCATAGCTGTCACAACTAATTTCTGTCCAAAATACCTCCAAGTTCAGAATATTCCGATTGCTCTTGCTGTATCACGAAACGAATGTGTCATAGGTGGGTAAACACGAGATACGAAGAGAATCATCAAATACTGGTCGATGACATCATTTTCTACCGATGCTATCAGTAGCATCTTATTCATTCTCCGATAAGAAACTATTTTTCTTCTCGCCGGAGATGAGCGCCGTTCAAAGGTCACTTTACCATTACTAAACGAACTCGTCATGGGACATGCCATGGCCAGCCTCTGGGTCCATGGCGTACACTGCTCTTTGCCTTTCGACATGACTCATGGTGGACAGAATTGATAAACAGCTTTCTTGGTGTTTGAAAGGCTGAAAGTTGGTATTGAGTACAGATATAGAATAGACACATAATGGTAAGGATGCCAATGAAATAATTGTATTGCAAGGCAATGAGATTATCATCGATCACAGCATTTTTTGTGAAACAATTAGCATTGATGATGCTATACAAAGTAACGTCTTACGCAGGTTTATTATACTCACTTAAATATTCACTTTATATTCACTTTATGAAATTCATTTTATTCACTAGAAGTCATTAGGAAAGTTTATGTTTTTAGTACGGGGTATCTGCTTCAAAATTGAACTCAATTTTCTCAATCTAAGACATTTTTACGCTCATTTAGTTAGTCCTCCCAAGTTCACAGACAGTTGATTAGGAAGTAGCACCATCCGTTATCTTCTCACCTGATTAACAACACGACAATCCAAACCAATCCAATTCAATCATTCCTTTAATCCGATAAGCGAATTACTAACATTCGATTAATCTCCAGCGTTGGACAGAGATTTCCGAAAAGAAACAGATCGCGTATCGCGCCGTCGCGGCCGGCATGCTTTCAGCTTGGAATTGCGCGTGAGCCTTGGGTGGCTTTCGGGGAGAGGGGAAGCTTGGGAGAGAGAAAGCTAGAAGACGCGCGCTGAGCGGAGAGCTTTTATTATCGTACTTGATGTGGGTGCATTAGCGAAGGCACTTAATTAGCAGATCGATTTCACGCGTGTGCAGGGCCATCTTCTCCTGGTGTCACATTACGCGTCACGTGGATAGTTAGCCATGCGGTCTACGCCATGCCAGGCCACGCCAGGCCAAGCCGAGCTCTGAACGATGCATCAATCATGTCGCCACGACGGCAGGATATATTAGACGCGCAGCTTTTTCTCAAATCATCAATTGACTCGGCCGCGTGGTTCCCATTAGCTGCGAGCCTGCGATGGGATGAGCTTTCACAATGGCGATTACTTGGCTTGAGTTTAAGCGGACTTTTGTAGAAAAGATTTTTACAATCGTTAGTAAGAGGAACCTCTAAAACAAGGTTTGGTCTTCAATCCTTTGTGGATCAGATCTTGACTAGCGTGTGTAAATGTCGTTAAAATATGTAAGCTTTCAGAGCCGTTAGAAATGTCAATCATTTTATTGCGGCTTATGCTTTAAAATAAAATATTTAATTGGCAAAAATGTATATAGACGATGTTTCGGACACTTTGGCGTGCCTTTCTGGTCAAACTAAATGAAACTAAGCATGTCACAAGAAGTTTCCTGAAGATTTGAATATCACTTCAAAAATATCTGGCCGCTCGAGAAATCGAATCCCAGACCTTCCTCTGTTTAGCTTATAGTAAAAGCAACGGTCATGAAAACCAGAGGTCCGGGGTTCGATTCCTCGAGCAGGCAGACATTTCTGAAGTGATTTCGATATTCTTCACGCTAAAACTAGCCGTGTACATGGCTTTAAGTTTTAAATTCTTATCAATATTCTTTCCTTTTTTTTCTCTATTGCTTGTTCCTTTTGGACAGGAATAGAACAATCTCGTAAAACACAATTCGAAGACTGGGTTTGCATGGTATGAAATTCAATTGAATCGAAAACATTAAAAAGTTGTTAGAAATTAAAATTGGTTCGTGTTTTTAGCTACAGGTACCACACAGACACATTGTACATTATAGACATTCAATTCGAAAACGTTTGGGGGAAGTAAAAGAGAAGGACGATTCCAAACAACGAAGACAAAGGCAAGACCATGTTGACTTATTGATTGATGACGCTGTGCCCACAACGTATATCGGTGTATTTCACTTCACCTTCTACAGTACGTCTTTTTCGTTAGAACAGGCGCTGACGGTATTGGACGCAAGGTTATCGGAGTGAAAAACACTGCAAAAATAAATAAGCGTCCCTAGACAAAAACCCGACTCCATTTCCTTGCTGGTTTTACTTGGATTTTCAAAGTTTGCTTATGCACGCAAGCCGAGCGGTGATTCACATTACATTCACTTGGCCGTAATTGTCATCAGCATTTTTCATACCATGATTCAGAGATATTCTACAAAAATCCAACATTTCATGGACCCAACACATGTCAGCGATTACGGACAAAGAAAATTGGTTTATTTCTAGTTTCTTGAAGGAAATGGGAGCATGGATGCACGGTTGCCATATCTCTATCGCGGCGCCTACTAGAAGCGACGTCTCTTCCTGACGACGACGACGACGACGTCGACGACGACGACGACGACGTCGACGACGAAGTCGATGTCGACGCCGACGCAGCGCGCTCAGTCGATATGAGGCCTTGGCTTT
This sequence comes from Lednia tumana, assembly GCA_003287335.1. NCBI lineage: Eukaryota > Metazoa > Arthropoda > Insecta > Plecoptera > Nemouridae > Lednia > Lednia tumana. The sequence continues at coordinate 4,051 of QKMV01003732.1, forward strand.
GTCCCCACCCCTGCTTCGTTCAGCCAATGCTGACTATCGCGCCAACATTTCATCTCTTCACTAAAAATAAATGTCACTCACAATCTATCTGCGCTTCTCTTTAGGGCCCATTTAGACAATTCCCAGAAATTATTTTCAATTATGGGACCTGTGCGACTTAGATGGTGTGATTTTAGCTGGAGGAGGAATTTATGGCGCCATCGCAGTATAAGCCCCAAGTTTTCGTTCTACCATCGGAAAGTTACAAAGTCTGATTTGTTTTAATTCGCATACGAACAGTATATTTATCATACGCATACCATTGGTCAACCGTGCGTTTTGAAAATAGCCGGAATCAACCCGTGAAAGTGAACCTGGAAAAAGACCTGCACTGTAGAGCCCTATACACAAATGAATGTACGAAAAATTCGAAAAATGATTGATAATATTGAGCTCCTATATTACTACTATATTACTACTACTAGTACTAGGTACTCTATTTTTTTGGTACTATCGATAATATTTTCTGTACATTTTTGTAGCATAATGTTGTACCTATGCACTTAGGTAATTCAATACACTTCAATATAGACGATGTATGTTATTCATGTTGGCGGTTGCGCTCTATTGAGAAACAGTTGGTGGCCCTAAAGATTGAAGATGACGGCGCCATCGCCGTCGAAGCGTTGGTCTCCCAGTTTTTTAGGCCCTTTTTAGGGCTACCAACTGTTTCTCAAGAGAGCGCAACCACCAACATGAATTACATCAACAACGCCTCTCAAAACCTCAGAACTTTCATAGACGATGTATGTTTTATTAAACAAATTTGAAATATTTCATTAGTATTTTCATTGATATTCCTATGCATGAACATGGTCAGAGAACTAGATGAGAATGATCCTTTATCCTATTACTATTCTGCGTGCATTTGGTAATCCTCGTTTGATAGATGATAATACTGAGTGATTTTTTCGGGCAAATTGTTTGTCCTTTCTCCAAGGGAAGCAAAATGGTCAGAAAGGTTGGGATTTTCAATGAAAATGACAGCAGTTTATAATGAGTTGGCACTTGTCTGGTCAGCCCGTTTTTGACTTTGATGTTAAACATATGACATAGCACGATAGGGATGCTACGTGGTATTTTGGGATGACTCTTGCAACGAGAAGGCACCCAGTTGTGTTTAGTTATAACTTGACGGCAATTAGTTTGCGTTAAAAATTACATCGTGTTGTGGAAATCACAAAAGCTTTATTGATAATCATAATATTGATATTAATATCCTATGCGGGAAATAATTAAATTTATCACCAAGTGCGCACGCACCGAAAAATTATACATATGTATGAAAGCAGTGATGGAACGTTTTAAAATAAAGTTTATGCTTGATGACGTAGTCATGCCTGTCTTGAAAGTTTCGTTACTTCCAGCGGAAAGCATTAATTTCTTCGCTATAAGAATAATTAGTTAAAATATCGACCCGACTCATTTAAAATGAACCCTCAATGAAATATGTATTACGTCTCCTAACAACTCGCAATATTATACCCATTGTGATGCGGCCGTTAGCTTTAAAAAGGTAAAGACACATAGAGACCGGGGAGAGGAGAGAGCTAATTTTATAAGAAATTCTGCGAGAGTGAAAAAGTGTCAGTTCAAATATTGAAAAATGTTTCAGTCTACATCGTCGTCTCATCAGCCGTCGGCGTGAAACTCTGTATTACTTCAAAGAAACTTCTCAATATTCGTAGACGGAACAGTTCAATATTTGCAGTAAATTCAAAGTTCAAACAATTCACACGGAAATATCCAATATGAAGATGCTGTTCATTTGATTTTTATAAAATATGTAAATATATTATAAGAAAGGAAGAACGGAAGGATTTCAGGATGGAACTGGAAGTGAGAAACGAATCAGACATTTGAGCAACGAACTACAGAATTTGATCGCGCTGCTCTGCTGGAATGGTTCATCACCCTGCAGTGTGTGTACGTTCTCAAATCGTTGCCGTTCATACTTCGCGTGGGGCGTTGAACTAAGTGATTTTGTAACTATTGATGTTACACAACATTGACTAAATTCCTTTTGAGTGACTTTGGATTCGGTACCAATGAGCTGGCACTAATCTTGTCAGCCCGTTTTTGACGTTACAATATATATAATACTTATATTATGTATAGGGATACTACATGGTATTTTGCTTTTGAAACTAGAAAGCACCAAATTGTTTTAAATCACAACTTGACCGCAATTAGAATACGTTAAAAATTACATCATGTTATGGCAATCACAAAAAAAACTATATTGATAGTCATAATATTGATTCGGATTTACCGCGAATTGAATCCGTCTTCAAGTGGCTTTTAAATGAAACGAAAAGCTTAAAACTAGTATTCCAATCATGATTTATACCTTAAAACACCGAAATAAAATTAATACGATGTGGATTTCGTTTTAAGTTGCTCTGACCAGTTTCCTCGTGCAGTAAAACAAAATGCACTGTGCCAGTTCCAGTACGTCCAATCCATAAAGGAAAGATAATGCTAAAATTTGGTAAAGATTATAACCATACAGCCATTTAGACGGCTAGTTTCATCGTAAAGATCATTCATATCACTTAGAAAAACCATCCTAGATGGAAAGAGCAACTGTCATGAAAATCAAAGGTCAGGAGCTCGATTCCTCAAGCAGGCACACACTTTTGAAGTGTTAGTAATATTCTTCAGCGTAAATTTGACAGTTTCCCTTTTCCAGCAATTGCGTCGCCCGCCCCATGGTGATTTCGATTTGGAGAGCACTGCAGGGCAACGGTACCGTGGTACTTCATGCGTGTCGTGCGTTTGTCTGCACATCGCGTGTGTCGGTCTTAGCCCACTAAGCCGACCTCTCGATTCGCGATCACGTCTCACTGGACAACGCACTTGACCATTCCACCCTGCCAGGCGACATGCTGTGCTGCTTGGTTCGGGATCAATGCCATGTCGTTCCTTGTTTTGTTTTCTAGTCTTCCAGAGTGCAAAACCGCGACGGATTGTCTTCGCGCTGTAGGTACTCAATGGATCGTCGGAGCTGGGGTGTTCTGCCATCTGTGATCGAAAATGGTCTGTTTCTCATTGAGCTTTTATATAATCTTCACTCTACTTACTGATACTTTTCCGCCAGGGTTGATGGTGGCAATTAACACAAGGAGGTATGACTATAGTAGGGTTCAAACTAAGTTGAGTTATTTTTACCTCAGCGTCCCCCTCATTTTCTTCCCCCACCATGCGGACCAAAGGTTTGGGTCTGGGTTTTGGGTTTGGGTTCTGTTATCAGCTCTGCTGGTCGCGACACAAACCTTTGGGCCGCATGATGGGAGAAGAAAATGAAGGAAGCTTAGGCAAAATTAACTCAACTTAGCTTGAACCCTTCTAGAACCTGTTTTGTGGGCGTAACGCGGTATGATCTCTCACTGTAGACTGTGCTGACATTTTCGAGCAAGCGAAGCGTCCACACTGCACGTCATTCAGGGCCAGTTCTACCACTTTCTCAACTTCGAGCTTCAGTAGGAGTTGAGTTAAATCCAATATCAACAGTCAATTAAAGGAAGAGAAATGCAATTGCTTCTTAGGGATTGCTTGCTAACTCAAGAGCTAGAAAAATTTGTAAACCCAAACTTAACTGTGTTTTCGTGTTTTAGATGTTTGTTAACGCTCTAAAACCCAACCGGAAGGTACTATTTTAATTTAAATCCCTGCAAACTTTCGTAGAGTATAAGACTGTGCCTTATACTTTTGGGGGGAAATCGGTTCGGCAGTTTTTTATGAAAAATTAATTTAATTTTAGAAAAGTACCATACGATTAACAATGGAGACCAATCAACTTTCAACAATCTCGACAAACTGGTCCAAAATAAAACTGTTTAGTTTTTGAGGAAAATCTCCGGTTTATTTACAATTCAATTCGATCTGTCGTACAATTCCCACGAAGAAAATCTAACAGAGCAGTAAACCTATAAACAAATGGAAATCTCAAATATCAACATCAATAACCTGCAGTTTTCGTATACCAGTTTCAATTCCACCTATTTGAGTGTTGACATCAGCCCTTTATCTGTAAGAGAGTTTAAGACTGTAATAATAACTAATTAGTACACTAGTCATTACAAATTTGATATAAGTACACTTCTGTTAAATTTTAATGCACTGTGATAAGATATTGTGATGTAATGTTGTTGAGGTAATTTGGAGGTGTTTGGACGCGTTTTATTATATTTTACTAGCGGGCTTTACCTGTTACATTAAAGAGAAAATATTAATATTAAGTTCGCAACTGCACTCGCTCATCAACACGTGCATCACAGCGATTCCTAGCGAAAAAAATAGGTTGTAAGCGCACTATCTCCGGAAACGCCCTTTTAATGCAAATGATATCTGGATTAAATTCCATAGTTATGTATACATCTGACGATCTTGATGTGGTTTTCCATGATTTTCAGCCACGCGCAAACGAAATGCATGTCATTCACGTCAGTATTGGACATATAAGCGTACTTCCTCAGTTTCAATTAATTACCGAGTCCTTCCGATAAGCTGATTGCCAAGAAAGGAATAAATTAATTCCTCCAATATCGATCAAGATCGAACTAAGATCGAACGGGTGTCTTGCAGACTATTGTGTCGTGAGATCCGTGCAATGTCGATGGGGACTTACCTTTCTGATGGACTCACTCTTCCAAGCCCGGGTGGTCCTGGACAACGCCTTTTCGCTATCGAAGCAATGCCACCTCCAAAGGAGGCTCTCCACTTAGAGTGTTGGTGAAGAGACTTCTCACACAAAAGGTTTATCATTTTCATAAAAATAGTTTTGTTGGAGATCATTAACTATTCACATATACACCTACTTTACTTGGGACGTGTATGTAAGCAATGAAATGTACCTAAACGTAGATTTTACGTTAGCCGGGGATTTCTTTTTCGTTCCCAAATTTAAAAAGACTCTATGTTTTCTCTTCGGATATTAAACGGAAACCAATGATTGCTTCCTCACAATCAAGTCGGCAATTTTTAGCTGATTCATTTTCTAAAAATGTAAATCGGTTCCTTTTTTGCCTAATTGCATTCGCGGCAAGGCAATAAATGAGGCGAAATACTTGATTGAATGTTGTACTATCCTAACTATACACACCATTTGGAGGGCCCGAAGTTCATTTCCTTGGCGGTGTTCGGGCTAAGACTGAGATTTGATTAGCGCCAAGCTTCGTTTGCATTCTCGGGGCAATTAACAGATTGACTCTAAAGATGGGTTTCTTTTATTCGCGCGCTCAATTGCTTGCTCTTTGTGATGATTTACAATCTGTTGGTGGAGGTGCGATTTCAGAAGCTGGTTCGCAAATTGATGAAAGGAACGAAGCATAATCAACAGCTGACCACAAACAAGATTATTTAATTGCATTACTAAATGCTGTAAGTAAGAACGTAGGAGTAAAGCATTGAGTAAAGAAATATTCTATTCGAAGCCTTGTACTTATACTTCAGTATTTTTTTTCATTTTTTTCGTTTGAAGACAGCGCGAGCAAAGACTAGTCATGGACTTTTGGCCTTACAGTATAGACTACTCTTACTCTGTCATTTGACCATTTTTACGAAAATCAGGAGGAAAATTTGAGATTCTTCTCCCACATATATAGTTGTTCATCTTACATCCCAGCTGAAGCTACTACTGGCGGTACTAATAGCGTTTGTAACACAGCACAGATTTGGAACCAACTATTTTTATCATGTTTCTAGCAATGCACCTTTGCTATAGAAGTCTCAAATATGGCCGCGTAGGCCTTGGAAACCTTGTGGGAACAAGACTGTAGGTACGTCATTCCTCTTGATAACATGTCGCGAGATTCGGTATCTGGAGCACGCTTTTTCCTCATCACATGTCGCGAGTTGTCAGCATTCGCTTGTCTTCGGCGACCCGGAAAACGCGCCATCCCCGCTCATCGGCTCGGGTCGATACGGGACACCGCTGCACATGACTCGCCCTGCTCCATCGGGAAATGAGAACAAATGGGACGCTATAAGAAAGACGGTGCGGCTTACTCTGTTTGGATTATCTCCAGCTAGAAGACTTCAAGTTCAAATTCAAAACCTGTTTTATTTCATGCCTCAACAGAACGAGTACATGAACAAAAACACTGCTCCAGAGGCCATGAGTTAAGCAGCGATGAGTTACACTTCGCGTAATTAGATGAGATTGAGAGATGTAACAAAACAACGAGCGCATGAAAACATAATGAAGTCAAAATAACGGTCTGATTACTTGTGTGGTTTTCAATAACGTTGAACATCGTATGAGTAAAATGGCAGTTAAGTTAAGTTAGAACCCACGACCTCCCTAATACAAGGCATAAAGTATTTTACTTTCGTCACGCCGACAGCCATTAAATCTCGAGGTGTTAATTCTGAACCAAGGCTACAGCCATCCCTATCTCTAATATAATTACCTGAGGATCTTTCTCAAACAGTATACAGTAGCCCATGACGCCAGATAATTTTGTTTCACATACCTAATTATCACGTTTAACGTCCAACTCGTTTGGAGAGACGGTGAATAATAATCCTCTAACAAGCGTTTAAACGATTTAATCAAAAAATCCTTTGAACAGAAGTTCGACTCTGGCAATTAGCGCACTGCTGCTTGATTAGCGTCCCGAATCGATACAGAGGGGGGAGGGGGAGGGGATCACGGGGAAGCGTTGTGAGAGGGTGACACCGAGTAATTGGCACAACTCACGACCATATTAACCAAAGCGAAATCAATTTTATTCATTCAAATCGTCTGTAATTAGCTTTAGCGCCCACCATCGTGTTTTGCCACTCATTACTCTAGGTAGGGTTATACTACAACATGCACATGTTGATACAACATAGTATGTTTACAACTATAAAGGATAATAACTTTTTACGTAGGAAGCACGATGTAATGAGTATCTAAAGCCTGATTTACACGGACACATTTTTCGCATAACCCTTATGCATAACCCTTACGTGTAACCCTTATTATGCAGTGT